>MU728831.1:74180-99078 GCA_026770625.1 Nicotiana glauca
TCTGAATATTTCTCTGATGTTGGTTGCGCATTTACATTGGGACTATGGATGCGGGATTCCGGGAGTTCCCCCTTGTTTGTTTACTTTGGGACTACGGGTTTGATTCTCGAGAGATCCCCCTGCATTTTACTTTGGGACTACGTGTTTGATTCCCGGGAGATCCCCCCTGCATTTTATTTTGGGACTACGGGACGGTATCCCGGGAGATCCCCCTGCACTTTTATTTTGGGACTACGGGACGGTATTCCGGGAGATCTCCCTGCACACTGATGATTGGACTACGGGACGGTATCGCGGGAGATCCTTTGATATTGATATGATATTTTGACTACGGGACGGTATCCCGGGAGTTTCATTGGACAGTTGAGGAAAAAGGGCTATAGGATGGTATCCTGGGAGACCCTCGTCGGTATTCTTGTAATTTTGCTGTATTTAATCTGTGTTTCTGTTTTGTCTTGCAGTATTATATTTCATTGAACTATCTTATCACACCGCTGTGTTCATTAGTTTTCATCAAACTTCGATATTGTTAATATCTTGCTATTTTATTATTTCTGTCTCAGTAGGGCCCAGATCTTTCCTCGTCACTACCCAACCGAGGTTAGGCTTGGCATTTACTGAGTACCGCTGTGGTGTACTCACGCCTCTTCTGCTCATGTTTTTTTTCATGTGCAAATCCAGGTACCTCTACGCACGCGCATTATCAGTAGCTGCAAAGAACATTTCGGAGACTTGAGGTATATCTGCCGCGTCCGCAGACCGGAGAGCCTACCTCTCACTCTACCATTTTAGTTAGCTAGATGCTATTCTGTTCTTCCTTGTTATAGACCTCCTGGATGTTTAGAGCAGTGTTATGTATTATTCTTAGCCTGTGTTGCCCGTGGGTTTCCGGCTCTTTGGGATGGTTCTAGAATTTAAAGTATTAAAGTGTATGTGCCAGGCGGCAACCGTATACATTCCTCATGTTATTTTGCTTTTGAATATAAATTTCACAAATGTTGTTACTTCCGTAATGTGTTAGGCTTACCTGGTCGTGGAGACTAGGTGCCGTCATGATGTGTTCACAATTGGTGAACTAGGGTCGTGACAAGTTGGTATCAGAGCCCTAGGTTCATAGGAGTCACGAGACACAGGCCGATTTATTAGAGTCTCGCTGATTGGTACGGAGACGTCCGTATTTATCTACGAGAGGCTATGTAACTGTTTAGGAAAATCTTCATCTCTTTTGAATTCCTTGTCGTGCGATGTTTTGACACCAATTCTAAACTTCTGTCTTCTATTCTCTCACAGATGGTGAGGACACGTGCTACACGAGAGGACCAGGCACCCGCGCCCCTGCTCCCGCCGTCAGAGGCCGGGGCCGGGGTAGAGGTCAAGGATGCGCCCGAGGTGCATCCACAGCACCCGTGCGCGCTGTCGCTGGGGTACCACCAGCAGATCCAGTTGGAGCACAGGACCTAGTACACCTACTACAGCTACTACTACTCCAGCACTCCAGGAGACCCTGGCTCAGCTCAATTAGCATGTACACTACCTTGGCTCATGCGGGGTTGCTTCCCCTCGCTGTAGCCACATCTCAGGCTGGGGGAGGGGCCCAGACTCCTGCAGCCCGCACTCCTGAGCAGAGAGTGCCGATGGAGCAGGTTCTAGAGGTTATTCCTGTACCTTCTGCAGCACCAGTACAGCCCGGGGATGGGTCAGCTGTCTCAGAGGACGAGCAGCGCAGGCTAGAGAGGTTCAAAAAATATGATCCCCCAGTGTTCAGTAGCCTAGCTTCAGATGACGCCTTGGGATTCTTAGAGGAGTGTCATCGCATTCTTCGTACTATGGGCATAGTGGAGTCTAGTGGGGTTTCTTTCACCACCTTTCAGCTTCGGGGAGCCACCTATGATTGGTGGCGTAGTTATGAGTTGGATAGTCCAGTCGAGTCTGCCTCGCTGACTTAGGCCCAGTTCTCTGACATGTTTATGAGGGAGTTTTTTCCCCAGAGCCTCAGGGATTCATGGTGTGCGGAGTTTGAGCATTTGCGCCAGGGTGCTATGACAGTCTCAGAGTATGCCATCCGTTATACTAGGTTGGCCAGACATGCACCGGCTTTGGTCGCCACAGTTCGGGAAAGAGTATGGAGGTTTATCGAGGGTCTTATTCTGCCCATCCGGTCCAGCATGGCCCGAGAGTTAGAGATGGATATTCCCTACCAGCAGGTAGTGAGCATTGCTAGACGGATTGAGGGTATGCTCGCCAGGGAGCGAGGGGAGAGGGAGGCCATGAGGTCTAGAGAGTCGGGTCATTACTCTGGTGCCCGTACTTCATCATCCGGACGTTATGGTAGGGGTTATTCGGGTCGCCCTGTTCATTCAGCCCTGCCAGCAGCCGATAGTACTCCAGCTCCACCAGCACCTCAGGAGCCTTATTATGCGCCTCCAATTTCTAGCGCGCCTCCTGCACGGGGTGCTTCCAGAGGTCAGTCTAGCGGACCTAGCTCCAGTCAGTCACAACCACCACGTCCTCCTAGAGCTTGCTTCGAGTGTGGCGACACACGTCATTTGGTTAGGGACTGCCCCAGACTTGGTAGGGGTGCATCTTCACAGACTGCTCAGCCACAACGTGCTTCTCAAGGTTCTCAGGCTATGGTTCTAGCTCCCATTGCTGCCCCACCTGCCCAGCCAGCCAGGGCGGAGGCCAGGGAGACAGAGGTCACCCTCGAGAGAGGGGTCGGGCCAGATATTATTGCATTCCTGCTCGCACCGAGGCAGTTGCCTCTGATTCTGTTATCACAGGTATTATTCTGGTTTGTCACAGAGAGGCATCAGTTCTATTCGATCTCGGCTCCACTTATTCATATGTGTCCTCTTATTTTGCTTTACATTTGGGTGTGCCTCGGGATTCTTTGAGTGCCCCCATTTATGTTTCTACTCCTGTGAGAGATTTTCTTGTTGTGGACCGCGTGTACCGATCGTGTTTGGTTACTATTCGTAGTTTTGAGACCAGGGCTGATCTATTATTACTCAGTATGGTTGACTTTGATATTATTCTAGGCATGGACTGGTTGTCGCCCCATCATGCTATTCTTGATTGTCACGCCAAGACCGTGACGCTGGCTATGCTAGGTGTTCCATGTATTGAGTGGAGTGGTACCTTAGATCATACTCCCAGCAGGGTTATTTATTTCCTTAAAGCTGAACGTATGGTTGAGAAGGGGTGTGCTGCTTATTTAGCTTATGTGAGAGATGTCAGTGTTGACACCCTTTCTGTTGATTCAGTCCCAGTAGTACGGGATTTTCCCGATGTGTTTCCAGCTGATCTTCTGGGCATGCCGCCCGATAGAGATATTGATTTTGGCATTGATCTGTTGCCGGGCACTCAGCCCATCTCCATTCCTCCATATCGCATGGCTCCTCCTGAGTTGAAGGAGTTGAAGGATCAGTTGCAGGAATTGTTGGGTAAGGGTTTTATTCGACCTAGTGTTTCAGCATAGGGAGCCCCTGTTTTGTTTGTGAAGAAGAAGGAAGGTTCTATGCGTATGTGCATTGATTATCACCAGTTGAACAAAGTCACACTGAAGAACCGATACCCTTTACCTCGTATTGATGATCTGTTTGATCAGCTTCAGGGCGCACAGGTGTTCTCCAAGATTAATTTGCGCTCAAGTTACCATCAGTTGAAGATTCGGGAGCCAGATATCCTGAAGACTGCTTTCAGGACTCGGTATGGTTATTACGAGTTCCCTGTTATGTCTTTTGGGCTGACTAATGCCCCGACAGCTTTTATGCATTTGATGCACAGCATATTTTGGCCATATCTTGATTCATTCGTGATTGTTTTTATTGATGATATTCTGGTATATTCCCGGAGTCGGGAAGATCATGTGCAGCACCTGAGGGTAGTGCTTCAAACTCTGAGGGAGAAGAGATTGTATGCAAGTTCTCCAAATGTGAGTTCTGGCTGAGTTCTGTGGCATTCCTAGGCCACGTGGTATCGAGTGAGGGCATTCGAGTGGATTCGAGGAAGGTGGAGGCCGTGCAGAGTTGGCCCAGGCCCTCCTCAGCTACTGAGATTCGTAGTTTCCTTGGCTTGGCGGGTGGTTATTACCGTCGCTTTGTGGAGGGGTTCTTATCGATCGTGGCTCCTATGACTAGATTGACCCAGAAGGGTGCCCCATTTAAGTGGACAGAGGAGTGTGAGGAGAGCTTCTAGAATCTCAAGGCAGCTTTGACTTCAGCCCCAATCTTGATGTTGCCTACCGGTTCGGGGTCCTATACAGTTTATTGTGATGCCTCACGGGTTGGACTTGGAGCGATATTGATGCAGGATGGTAGTGTGATTGCCTACGCGTCCCGACAGTTGAAGGTGCATGAAAAGAACTACCCTGTCCACGATCTTGATTTAGCTGCCATTGTTCACGCCTTGAAAATCTGGCATCATTATTTGTAGGGGGTGCCTTGTGAGATCTATACTGACCATCGAAGTTTGCAGCACTTGCTTAAGCAGAAGGACCTGAATATGCATCAGAGGAGATAGTTTAAGTTGCTAAAGGATTATGATATTACCATTCTTTATCACCCGGGCAAGGCCAATGTGGTCGCCGATGCCTTGAGTCGCCGGGCGGAGAGTTTGGGGAGTTTGGCATATTTACCAGCCTCNGAGTTTAGCATATTTACCAGCCTCTAAGAGACCTATGGCGATGGATGTTCAGGCTTTAGCCAGGCATTTTGTGAGATTGGACCTTTCAGAGCCCAGTCGGGTTCTAGTTTGTGTGGTTTCTCGGTCTTCCCTATTTGATCGCATCAGGGAGCAACAGTTTGATGACCCTCATTTGCTTGTCCTTCAGGATATAGTTCAGCGTGGTAATGCCCGAGATGTTACCATCGGGGATGATGGAGTGTTGAGGATGCAGGGCCGGATTTGTGTGCCTAATGTAGATGATCTTCGAGAGCTGATTCTAGTTGAGGCTCATAGCTCGCGGTATTCCATCCATCCGGGTGCCGCGAAGATGTATCAGGACTTGAGACAGCACTACTGGTGGAGGTGGATGAAGAAGGATATAGTTGACTACGTGTCTAGATGCCTCAACTGCCAGCAGGTGAAGTATGAGCACCAGCGCCCGGGTGGTTTGCTACAGCAGATTGAGATCCTAGAGTGGAAGTGGGAGCGTATCACCATGGATTTCGTATCTGGGCTCCCACGGACCGTGAGGAAGTTTGATTCTATTTGGGTCATTGTGGACCGGCTGACCAAGTCTGCTCATTTCATACCTGTGTGTACCACTTATTCATCGGAGCGGTTGGCGGAGATTTATATCAGGGAGATCGTCCGGTTGCATGGTATTCCAGTTTCTATCATCTCAGACAGAGGCACTCAGTTTACCTCGCGGTTTTGGAGAGCAGTGCAGCAGGGGTTAGGCACTCGAGTGGAGTTGAGTACGACATTCCACCCCCAGACGGACAGACAGTCCGAGCGCACTATTCAGATTTTGGAGGATATGCTCCGTGCGTGCGTGATTGAGTTTGGAGGGTCATGGGACCATTTCCTGCCACTGGCGGAGTTTACTTATAACAACAGCTATCAGTCCAGCATTCTGATGGCGCCGTATGAGGCCTTATATGGTAGGAGATGTAGATCTCCAGTGGGCTGGTTTGAGCCGGGTGAGGGCAGGTTATTGGGTACAGAGATGATTCAGGATGCGATGGAGAAGGTTAAAATGATTCAGGATAGACTCCGCGCAGCCCAGTCCAAACAGAAGAGTTATGCGGACAAGAAGTTTCGTGATGTGGCATATATGGTTGGTGAGCGGGTTCTGCTTCGGGTCTCGCCTATGAAGGGCATCATGAGGTTTGGAAAGAAAGNAAGCAGATCAGAAAGTTGAGGTCAAAGAACATCACTTCAGTGAAGGTCCAGTGGCGGGGTCAACCGGCCAAGGAGGCAACTTGGGAGACCGAGCAGGATATGCGCAGCCAGTACCCTCATCTTTTTGCTACTTCAGGTATGTTCTCTATGCTTGTTCGAGGACAAACGAATGTTTAAGTGTAGGAGGATGAAACGACCCGACCGGTCATTTTTGGAATTTACGCCCCGAATCCCCATTAACTGCTTTCCCTAAGTTCATTTCTGCTATTTTGGTTTACCGGGACGTTCGGTATTAGGATTCAGAGTGTTTTGGGACACTTAGTCCCTAAATGAGAGTTTAAGAGTTGAAAAATGGCCCGTATTCGGAATAGTGTGAAGACGACCTCGAAATGGGAATCTGATAGTTCCGCTAGCTCCGTTAGGTGATTTCGGGGTAGGGAGCGTGTTCGGAATGTTATTTGGAGGTCCGTAGCTCATTTAGGCTTGAAATGCCGAAGTTTGAATATTTGAAGTTTCCGGTCCGATAGTGAGTTTTTGATATGAGGGTTGGATTTGAATTCTGGAAGGTTCTATAGCTCCGTCATGTCATTTGGGATATGTGTGCAAAATTTTAGGTCATTCGGACGAGGTTTGATTAGGTTTTTGATCGAAAGCGTATTTGGTTAGAATTTGAAGTTCTTAGGCTTGAATCCTTGATTTAATCGAGTTTTCGGTGTTGTTTGAGGTGTTTTGAGGTTTGGTGCAAGTTCGAATAAGGTATTAGGTGGTATTGGTGCTTTTGGTTGAGGCCCTGGGGGCCTCGGGATGATTTCGGGTGGTTAACGGGAAAATTTCTTAAGTTGTTGCAGCTGATATATTTTCCCTTCTGGTATTTTCGCTTCTGCGGTTTGGGAACCGCAGAAGCGGAGCCGCAGAAGCGGCTTCCTCATGGCAGAAGCGATTTTTTTGGCTTCCCCTCAAAGACCGCAGAAGCGGTCGTCTTTCCGCAGAAGCAGAACCGCTAGAGCGGTCATGTGTCCGTAAAAGCAGAATTCCCCCCTTTAATGAGAAACCGCAGAAGCGGTTATTTTTCCGCTTAAGCGGGACCGCAGAAGCGGTCCCTTGTCCGCAGAAGCGGAAATGTCAGGGCAGAAATAGGAAATTTCGAGGGTTTAATTTCATAAGTTTGAAAATTAATTTAGAGCACGGGAGAAGGCGATTTTGAGTGGGTTTTGAAGAGAAAATCATTGGGTAACGTTTCTTTGATCCCTTTTCATTATATTTCATTATTACATAGCTAAATACCTTATTGGAATTCGGATTTAGGATCAAAAATTGGTTAATTTGGGGTAAAACTTCTTAGAACTAACTATGGGGTTTTGAGGGGGCATTTGACCTCCGATTTGGGAGATTTTTATATGGTTAGACTCGTGAAAGTACGAGGGTTCTGAAAATGTGAAAATTATTTGATTCCGAGACGTTGGCTGGAGGGACATTTTGGTTATTTTACCTATTTTTGCGCCCTAGCTTTAATTTCAATAGTGGAATCATTTGTTTGCAATATTATTTAAGATTTGTAATTGAATTGAATAGATTTGGCCCATTTGGAGTCGGATACTCGTGGCAAGGGCATCGTTCCCTAGTTGATTTCGCACCGGTTCGAGGTAAGTGGCTTGCCTAACCTTGTGTGGGGGACTTNATTGCATTTATAGCCTGTGCTAGCATAGAAGAGCATGTTTAATTGATCCAAGCTGCCTATTTGTTTAAATTGTCTTAACTGTGATTACGTGGAGCATGTTAGGCCAGTATTCCTTGATGCCTTGTATTGTTGTACTTAAATTTCTGAATATTTCTCTGATGTTGGTTGCGCATGTACATTGGGACTACGGATGCGGGATTCCGGGAGTTCCCCCTTGTTTGTTTACTTTGGGACTATGGGTTTGATTCTCGGGAGATCCCCCTACATTTTACTTTGGGACTACGGGTTTGATTCCCGGGAGATCCCCCCTGCATTTTATTTTGGGACTACGGGACGGTATCCCGGGAGATCCCCCTGCACACTGATGATTGGACTATGGGACTGTATCCCGGGAGATCCTTTGATATTGATATGAGATTTGGACTACGGGAGGGTATCCCGGGAGTTTCATTGGATAGTTGAGGAAAAAGGGCTACATGACGGTATCCTGGGAGACCCTCGTCGGTATTCTTGTAATTTTGCTATATTTACTCTGTGTTTTTGTTTTGTCTTACAGTATTATATTTCATTGAACTGTCTTATCACACCGTTGTGTTCATTATTTTTTCTCAGACTTCGATACTGTTAATATCTTTCTATTTTATTGTTTCTATCTCAGTAGGGCCCTGACCTTTCCTCGTCACTACCCAACCAAGGTTAGGCTTGGCAATTACTGAGTACCGCTGTGGTGTACTCATGCCTCTTCTGCGCATGTTTTTTTCATGTGCAGATCCAGGTACCTCTACGTAGGCGCATTATCAGTAGCTGCAAAGAGCATTTCAGAGACTTGAGGTATATCTGCCGCGTCCGCAGACCAGAGAGTCTCCCTCTCACTCTACCATTTTAGTTAGCTAGATGCTATTCTGTTCTTCCTTGTTATAGACCTCCTGGATGATTAGAGCAGTGTTATTTATTATTCTTAGCCTGTGTTGCCCATGGGTTTCCGGATCTTTGGGATGGTTCTAGAATTTAAAGTACTAAAGTGTATGTGCCAGG
Source organism: Nicotiana glauca (assembly GCA_026770625.1). Taxonomy (NCBI): domain Eukaryota; kingdom Viridiplantae; phylum Streptophyta; class Magnoliopsida; order Solanales; family Solanaceae; genus Nicotiana; species Nicotiana glauca. Next base: position 82,741 of record MU728831.1, read on the forward strand.
CGGCAACCGTATACATTCCTCATGTTATTTAGCTTTTGAATATAAATTTCGCAAATGTTGTTACTTCTGCAATGTGTTAGGCTTACCTGTTCGTGGAGACTAGGTGACGTCATGACGTGTTCATAATTGGTGAACTAGGATCGTGACACAATCAAATAAGGAAGACCGAGAAATCACACAAACCAATACCCGACTGGGTTCCAAAATATCCAACCTCACGAACCGATTGGCCAAGTCCTGAATATCAACTGAAAGAGGTCTCTCCCCAATAGGAATATATGCCAAACTCCCCATACTTTCTGCCTTCCGGCTCAAAGCATCACCACCACATTGTCCTTCCCCGGATGGTACAATATAGTAATATCATAATCCTTTAGCAGCTCCAACTATCTCCGCTGCCTTAAATTGAGATCCTTCTGCTTGAAAAAGTGCTGGAGGCTACGATGATCAGTAAATACCTCACAAGACACACCATACAAATAATGTCTCAAAATCTTCAACACGTGAACAATGGCAACCAACTATAAATCATGAGTGAGTAGTTCTTCTCATATGGATTCAACTGATGAGAAGCATATGCAATAACTCTACCCTCCTACATCAACACACACCCAATACCAACTCTCGAAGCATCACAATACACGGTATAAGAACCCGAGCTTCTGAAAGCTCTCCTCACACTCATTCGACCACCTGAATGGAGCACCCTTTGGAGTCAACTTGGTCAAGGACGATGCAATGGATGAAAATCCCTAAACAAACCGACGATAATAACCTACCAAATGAAGAAAGCTGCGAATTTCTGTGGCTGAACGGTCTGGACCAACTCTGAACCACCTCTATCTTCTTTGGATCAACTTGAATACCATAACTGGACACCACGTGCCCCAAGAATTCCACTGAACCGAGCTAAAACTCACACTTGGAGAACTTTGCATGATTCTCCTCCCTCAATATTTGCAGCACAATTCTCAAATGCTCTGCGTGCTCCTCCTGACTACGCGAGTATACCAGAATATCATAAATGAAAACTATGTCAAACGAGTCGAGATAAGGCCGAAACATGCTATTCATCAAATGCATGAACACTGCTTGGTCATTGGCCAGCCCAAAAGACATCACCAGGAACTCATAATGACAATATCTGGTCCTAAAAGTTGTCTTAAAAATATCCGAGTCCCTGATCTTCACTGATAATAACCTGAATGGAGATCAATCTTGGAGAACACTCTCGCTCCCTGAAGCTGGTCAAACAAATCATCGATATGAGGCAAAGGATACTTGTTCTTGATTGTTACTTTGTTCAAATGACTGTAATTAATGCGCATCCTTATCGTGCCATCCTTCTTCTTCACAAAAGAACATACGCACCCCAAGGCGACACACTAGGCTGAATAAACCCCTTATCAAGGAGTTTCTGAAGCTATTCATTTAACTCCTTCAATTCTTCTGGTGCCATACGATACAGTGGAATAGAAATAGGCTGAGTGCCCAGCACCAGATCAATACCAAAATCAATGTCCCTGTCGGTATACCCGGCAGGTCTGCAGGAAAAACATCAGGAAAATCCCACATAATAGGAACATAATCAATACTGGGAGTCTCTGCACCGACATCCCTCACAAAGGCTAAGTATGAAAGACACCCCTTCCTAACAATCCGCTGGGCCTTCAGAAATGAAATCACCCTACTGGGAACAAAATTAGTAGAACCTCGCCACTCAATCTGTGCCACACCCGGCATAGCCAACGTCACTGTCTTAGCGTGATAGTCCAATATAGCACGACAAGGGGATAGTCAATCCATGCCCAATATAACATCGAAATCCACCATACACAACAACAAAAAATCCACTCTTGTCTCCAATCCCCTAATAGTCACCACACATGACTGGTATACACGGTCTACAATAACAGTATCGCCCATGGGAGTAGATACACGAATAGATAAAATAAGAGACTCACGGGGCGTATCCAAATAACTAGCAAAGTATGATGACACATAAGAATAAGTGGAACCGGGATCAAATAATACAGTGGCATCTCTGTGGTATAATGAGACAATACCTGTAATCACAGTATCTGAAGCAACAATATCTGGTCTTGCTGGAAGTGCATAGAAAAGAGCCTGACCAACACCTGATCGACCTCCCCCTCTCGAGCGACCCCTAGTTTACTGAGACCCACCCCTAGATGCCTTAGCGGGTGGTGAAGTAACCAGAGCTGAAATCGATGGATGACCCTTATGCTAAGACGGACCCTCAAGAAGACGAGGACACTGCCTCCTTATATGCCCAAACTCTCCACACTCATAACAACTCCCCGGTGCTGGAGATGGGGACTGAAGGGAACCCCTAGCTTCGGGATGACTAGCAGATGTGCCTGATCATAGCCAACTCTGCACCAGTAAAAAGTAGTGAGAGAGAGTCGCAATAGATTTTACCCGATTTGTGGGTCGGGATTGATTCCATAGAGAGCTAGGATTGGAGTCGAGTATCAATTTAGCTTAGGATTGCGTGTATGCTCTTAATTGATCTTCTATTCATTTTTGGTTTTTTCTATATAAAACTACTAATATCAAAGTACAAATTAAAATTGAAACTATATTACGCTAAGGGATAATTGAGAGTTGAATCTAATGGATTGAGGGGCACTAGGGTAGTGACCTTCACCTAGGTGTCTAATTGACGGATAATTGCTTCTAAGGCTTGATTGACATGATTGGGGAAATATGTATAACTATTGCATAATTTTACCCACTCTCACACCTATAAGTAGAGAGAGTGATTATGCCCAATTGACTATCTCGAGATCAAATGGGTAGGCAAATTAGCTCAAGCAACTAGGGTTCAAGTCGGGTAATTACTCTCTCGAGATTTAACCCTTTAATTGGGACTATCAATTCTCTTGAGTCCATCCCAATTCCTTGTTGGGTCAATTTTGGAGACTTAGGCTCTCTCTCAAGAAGAGCCAAGTCAACTTAGCACAAACCAGTGTTTGCAACCACCAATTCATAAATTAAATCATAAAATTGATACAAACACCGTTAGTCAATCTAACCTTAAATCACAACACCCATCAATTACCCACACTAGGGTTGAGCCACAACCCTAGCTAATGGGTTTAGCTACTCATGCTTGAACAAGAAATAGAGAAATAGATAAAAAAGAAGACATATTAATTAAACACAAAAGTAAAATACAAGAATTTATCGTTAAAACTAAGCTAAGACGCCAAAAATGGCTACAGATGATGTTCTCATGAGCGCAGCTGCTAAAAAAAATAACTGATACCCTAAAAATAGAAAAAGGTGTAAGTTGGAAAAATTGGACAAAAATTCCCCTACGGCGTCTGTGCGGGCCGCACAAAATAAACTGCAGCTGCACTAGGCTCTAGACTCTTCAAATTCACTTCTCTGACCTCAGGCTCCGCGGACCGTGTAGAATGGACCGCGGCCACGAAGGCTTCAATGCGGTCCGCACAAACATGATCGTGGACCACACTGGCTTGAACTTTGGCAAACATGATCTCTCTGATCCTCTCTTCCACGGGCCGCGTAGAATGGTAGTGTGGCCACGGAGTCTTCAGTGCAGACCGTACAAACTCTACTGCGGCTGCACTGCTTTAACCCTTGATTTGCCAGTTCTCTAAATCTCCCTAGTGCGGACCGTACGCACAAGGTTTTATGCCTTGAAATCTACTCTCTGAATCTCCCTAGTGCGGACCGCACAAAGTGTATTGCGGCTTCACTAGGCCTATTTGTCCTGAGTTTGCCTTGTCTTTGGTACTTGAGCAGGTTTCACTCCTTTTGAGCCGAACTTTGACATTTCATCACTTTGTCGATCAAACCTGCAATCAAGCACAACTTATGAGCCTTTTGGGACTATTTTGTAAGAATTCATAATCAAAGAGTAAGCAAGAAGGAGCATAAAACAAGTTAAAATCCCTAGTTATCAACTCCCTCAAACCTAAGCTTTTGCTTGTCGTCAAGCAAACAAAATAAGACTCACCCCTTAAGGTAAAATCCTAGAATTTCCAGCTATCCTAAAGTAACCTCAACAAGCATCAATTGGGACTAACAATTGCTCTCAATACGAATGCATCATTAACAACATTTAACCTTTGAAAAACTATGGATCAAGTGTGACATAAAAGCATCAAGAGTTGACTCAACACATCAACGAACTCTTTCAATCACTTTAGTCATTATGGAACCCAAACTCACACATCCTCAACTCTCTTTAAGCAAACCTCACCTTTTAGAGTATTGACACACAAATCGAGGTTAATGGGAATTCACTCATCTCTTTCAAGAAAAGGTCACAAATCCGACTCTAGGTACCATATGCTTGCCCCTTATGTAAGTATCCACTCATGAAAGCTTCATTCAACTCAAGATCATATAGGGCTTTTATGGATTCATTGTGAAGGCTTTTGGTTTAGGGTAGGTCATGTTTTGGTCTAAGTGGGTTCCATCTTCCCTTCAGCACTTCTTTTGATTCATTTGGCACAATTCACTTGACTCTTTGAGTCATTTCACCTCTATCTAAGGGGTTAGAGCGACACATTGTCACTCTTTCTTATGCATTTCAATTCTTTTCTCCTTTTTCAACTGTCCACACCTTTCTTTCTTTTACTTTTCTTGAATCCCTTTTTATTCTTTCTCACATTGAGCATTCTTTTTGTCTTTTTGCTTTTCTTTCTTTTTCATTGTCTTTCCTTTTCTTCATTTTTGTACCTTATACCACTTTGTTGTCATCCTCGTCTCTCCCCCCAAACTTATACTTTTACCATGCGCTCAAGAAAAGATCGGGTGCCAAGAGAGGGTATCTTTTAGAACGGGTATAGGCTTGTAACATGGTTCTTGAAAGAAAAAGGTCTAAGGCTTAAAAGGGTTAACTACGGATCATATTATTGGTAGGCTATGGAATTGTTCAAACTATCATTTGGATCAATAAGAGCCTAATCACTTCTCAAGTCAAATTTCACTCAAGATTTCGCCTCAACAAACATTCAGGGCAAGTTCTAGACCAATGGCTCGGGACTTGGACTCGCAATTTGATTTCTCACCACACAAGCTAAGGGATTGCTAAAGACATCGGGGGCCCACAATGACCTTAGATACAATTTAAGCACACAATGGTCCTGAAAAACCACTTGATGATTATCGGCCAAGGCAAGAGTCTCAAGGCCACAACTTTCACCATCCTAAACACAACATTTTGTCTTTGACCATGGGATCAAAGGCAAATGTGCTAGGCCCAAGTGAAGCTTTGTTGGAGGTACCCTTAACTATAAACTACCAAAAACAAACACAAAAGCGAACTCAAACCCTTAAGAAGGTTGTCACGCCATCTATCATTGGGAAGAGCCACCGGTTAACACAATACTCCACCTTTGGAAAGAACCGTGGCATTGACAAAATCCAAGGCTTATTAAAAACGGCCAAAACAATACAAAAAGCTACGAGTCTATATAAGAAGCTAAAATAATTTTTTTTTGCGAAAATAGAAAATAGAATGAATATAGAATAGGGGAATGAATATACAATGGGGAATGAATATATACAATGATGTAACTTTATATACAGACCAAAGAAAAGATAAAAAGTACGATAAAAGTAACTAAATGTAAGATTATATACAGACCAAATTTGAAAAATCAAGAAAGCATAAAAGTGTATCATATATACAGTCATCCAAAATATGTAGGGTGCACCCCATCAAATAAAAGTTGGCATTGTCCCCAATGCCAACTAAACAAATAAGCACCAAAAATAGAGAAAGGATATGAAGACTCCCTAAGCCACATCCGTCTGCATAGGATAATGAGTGGTCCCTGGGTCCTCGGTATGCTCGGGAATCTTAGGCTGGTTCCCGATATTCTGCTGCTTAGCTGCTGGGACCTGGGACTGGACCCGGACTGGCTGTGGATCTGGTACATCCTGTGGCTGACTAGAGGAAGCCTCCGGTGGGTCCACCTACTGGATGATGGCATTATTTGCTCTCGGGATCATCCTCTTCCTCTTCGGAGGCCTTTGTGTCTGCTCCAGATATGTGGCTGCTATTAGAACTGCTGCTGAAGCTGGGTCCTCAAAAAATAAGTCTAAAGGCAGCTGGTCTACCTTCAGTCTAACCACATCCGCCCTCAACTCCTTCACGGACTCCCTGGAGGCCTGTGTCTTGCGCAGCTTCTTGTGCTCCTTGGCAAGCTCCTTTAGAGCCTTGCCATGTGAATTCACTGCCTTTGCCAAATCAGCCTGGGTACTGAGGATCTTCTCCTGGTTGTCAAGTATCTTCTTTAAGGCATCCTCTATAGACTGTGAGACCTGTGCTGGCTGAGGAGCCGACTGAGATGCAATGGTGGAGGTCAAGGTAGACAACTTGGATGAAGCAGTATACATCCAGATGTTCAGGCTCTGAAGCGTCTAGCTCAGCCAGTGGGCAGTGATAGGATGGGCTCAGAAAGATGGGATCTCCGGGCCAGCTGCGGCAGAAGGACCAGGAGGCAAGTCAGCAGTAGTGGAAGGTCCGGGAGGCATGCCAGCAACTGTGGAGGCAAGCTCAGTGGAGGCCTCTACCACAACTGGCTCTTCAGACTGGCTAGCCGAGGTAGAAGCATGGGCCTTGTAGTTCTTGTCCTTAGGGTTGTCTGGCCCCTTCAAACTATACCATGAGAACGGGGCTACCGGTTTAACCTTGACATCATAGGGCTTCTTTTCCGCCTCCAAGTCCCGAAAATACATAGAGAGGGTGTTGGGGAAAGGGTATTTCCTGTCATGCTCTGCACCCACAAATGGGATAATATGGGACATCACATTCCCCACATTTACGGGATATCCCGCCATGATCGATGCAACCAACACAGCCCGATGGATAGGAAGAGTCTGGTCATGTGTAGTAGGGTCCAAACGGCTGCAAACAAAGGTCTCCCAACCCCTAGCTTCAAAGTTCAGGGTCCTCCTCAATATTTTTACCCCCGCAGTCAACCACTCAGGAGTGGTACCTAGGATTGCCAGGTACTGAGCTAACCATGGACGGACCTCCTCATCCATCTCCAACTTTGCGTGATACAGAGTCGCATCCTCTTCATTGAAGCCCAAATACTCATTTAGAGAGTTCCGTCGCCAACACCTTTTTGTCTCGAACCTTGGTCACTTTGGAACTATTGACGATGTGGGCTACATTATAATAAAATTCCTTGACCATGTGTTCATTGGCATCTATCTTCTTCATAAATATTTCCCAGCCCACTCTAGTTCTAAATTGCCTCTGCACGTTAGGGTTGTGGGTTAGTAAGTCTTTGTCAATAAAACTCCGCTCCGATATCAAATGCCTCACCGGCCACCACTACCTAAACTTATGGTATGCCACTTGGCTCACAAATCTATCCTTCCAAACATCGAGCTTCCTAGTTTGGGCAATGCCTCCCACATGAGGCTCACCACCTTCAGCTCCCTGTACCTTTTCCTCATCTCCGCCTGTACTCTCCCCAAATAATGAAGCTGTAGTGGAGGTGGAGTCATCCCCACTATCGGATGCTGAGCCCTCAGATGACTCAGAAATAACAATGATTGGCGTTCGTATAGTGGGTGATAGTGGAGGAGTGTCATCTGTCAGTCTAAACCTCCCGGTCCAGTCAGGGACATGAGTGGTAATGAAATATGAGGAAACATCCTGTGAAGGCTCGTACTCACACCCCTATTTATCAGCAGCTCTGTCAGTTGCTTTTATTGCTTTCTTCAACCTTTTTGCACTTTCCCGAACTTGGGGAGTGAGTTTTATCATCTTCTGCTTTCCTCCCCAGGAGGATTCACCTCTCCCGGGTTGTTTTGATCCTTTTCCCCCTCGTTGTTTAACCATTATCTGCAAGCACAAACATCTAACTTTATTAGTATCAATAGAAGCAGTGAAACATATGTGCTGAATGAATTGCAAAACAGAAGTAGACAGTTGCAGAACATGGCTAGTGCGGACCACACAAAATAGAGTGCGACCGTATAGGAGCCACCATGGATCGCACAGGTCTAAGGTCCCAAAAAGAGCTCTCTAAATCTCACTACTATGGCCCGAAAAAAATATTACCGCGACCGCGGTGTGCCAATGCGGTTTGCACAAAATGCAGCGCGACTGCACTGGGCTTAAGGTCAACTTTCAGAAAATCATCACCGCGGGCCGCACAAACACGATCGTGGTCCGTGGAGGGTGCCCAGATATGGCACTGAGTTAGGGTTCTTGGGTTTTGCATTTTAGTTCAAGTTTTCACCTAAATATTATCCCTACTCAATTACCCAGTTAATTATGCTCACCAAGCACACAAAATTTAACATTTAAACTAAACTAACCTAAAAATTGAAGAAATACGGGAATGAAGAAGGAGTACAAGCTACAAGAAATGACACTAAAATGAAATTAAACAATTAGACTAAAAAGAAGTGGGAGAATTATTACCAGATATTGAGAAGAAATGAATCAACACAATGCAAAAAAGCTATTATGATGAAGAGAGAAGATGAACAGTAGTTTTAGGGTCTCTAAGAGTTAATTTTTTGAAAAGGGTAACAGGAGACCCTTGAGGTATATTTATAGAGAAGCCCATAGGCCCCAGCCTCACCTACCAGTGCTGCCACACAAAATGGACCGCGGTCCGTGCTGGATTGTACTACACAAACCTTTGGAAGCAGGCCTCTGTGGTCCGCACAAAAGGAATCGCGGCCGCAGAGATCCACCGCGGACCGCTCCAAATGCAATGCGGCTGCGGTGGCAAACTTCAGAGAGTCCTCACATTAGCTCACACCAGTACGGACCGCACAAAGTGTAATGCGGCCTCACTGGCAACTTCAGAGACTGATCATTTTCTTCACACTATTTTGCACTGCACCAACACAATCCCTGCAACATCTCACAACCAATTTGCCCAAAAATCAATCCTATACTACAAAGAAAATCAAAGAAAACAAAAAGAAAAACATGTGGGTTGCCTCCCAAGAAGTGCCTGATTTAACGTCGCGACACGACGCGAGTTACCATCACATCGTTTGAAATGAACAACATCTACCACATGGCTATCATCAAACTTCCCAAGGTAATGCTTGACACGGTGTCCATTCACTCTAATGACTTCACCACTTTTGTTCTTCAAATGTAGAGCACCAAATGGGGTCACATACACAACTTCAAATGGTCCGCTCCACTTTGATTTTAGCTTTTCCGGAAACAACCTTAGACGAGAGTTGAACAAGAGGACCAAATCAGCAACTTTGAAATCCTTTCTACGAGCATATTTGTCATGAAGGTACTTTATCTTGTCCTTATACAAGGACGAACTAGAGTATGCATGGAACCGAAATTCATCAAGTTCATTGAGTTGTTCAACACGAAGATTGGCCGCAACATCCCACTCAAGATTAAGCTTCCTCAAGGCCCATATGGATTTATGCTCCAACTCTACTGGTAGGTGATATGCTTTCCCAAACAGCAACCGGTACGGCGACATACCAATTGGAGTCTTGTAAGCGGTTCGGTAAGCCCATAGAGCATCATCTAACTTTTTAGACCAATCGGTCCTATTAGTGTTGACAGTTTTGGACAAAATGCTCTTGATCTCCCTATTAGACACTTCAACCTGGCCACTTTCTTGAGGATGATAAGGTGTAGAGAATTTGTGGTTGACACCATACTTGGAAAGCAAGGCATCAAAAGCTCTATTGCAAAAATGCGATCCTCCATCATTAATGATTGCCCGAGGTGTGTCAAACCTTGTGAAAATTCTCTTCTTTAGAAATGCCACCTCACTCCGAGCTTTATTGTTGGGCAAGGCCACGGCCTCAACCTACTTTGACACATAATCCACCACTACAAGGATATAAGTGTTACCACACGAGCTAACAAAAGGGCCCTTAAAATCAATACCCCAAACATCGAATATATCAACCTTAAGAATTGTGTTTAGAGGCATCTCATATTTCTTGGAAATCCCGCCTGCTTGTTGACATTGATCACATCTTTTTACTAGATCACTTGCATCTTTGAACAAGGTTGGCCAATAAAAACCACAACTCAAAACTTTTGAAGCCGTTCTCACCCCTCCTTGATGGCCACCATAGGGGGATAAATGACAAAACTCCAAAATACTTAATTGCTCTCCCTCCGAGACACACCTTTGAATCACATCATCTATGCAAATCTAACAAGTATGGCTCATCCCAATAGAAATCCAAACTATCTCGCTTGAGCTTCTTCCTTTGGTTAGAAAAGAGCTCACATGGGATTATTCCGGTCACGAGGTAATTAGCAACATCGGCAAACCATGGCATATCATTTATTGACACCGCAAGGAGTTGTTCATCAGAAAATGAGTCATTGATTTCTAGGCCATCACAAGGCCTCCCCTCCTCCTCCAAACGGGACAAATGATCCGCAACTTGGTTCTCGCGACCTTTTCGGTCCACTATTTACAAATCAAACTCTTGAAGTAGTAACACCCATCTCATCAATATTTCCTTGGAGTCTTTATTTGTCATCAAGTACCTAAGGGCGGCATGATCGGTATGCATAATGCCCTTAGCCCCCATAAAGTACGGCCGAAACTTTTCCATTGCAAAAATTATGGCCAACAATTCTTTCTCGGTGACTGTGTAGTTACTTTGAGCCTCGTTCATGGTCTTGCTTGCATAGTACACCGGGTGAAATAATTTGTTAACCCTTTGCCCCAAAACAGCCCCAACCGCAATGTCACTTGCGTCGCACATGAGCTCAAAGGGTAATATCCAAGATGGTGCGACAATGATCGGGGTAGTGGTCAACTTATGCTTAAGAAGTTCGAGGGCCTCCATGCATTTCTCATCAAACACAAACTTAACATCTTTCTCTAGCAACTTGCAAAGGGGATTCACAACGTTCGAAAAATCTTTGATAAACCGTCGGTAGAACCTTGCATGTCCAAGAAAACTCCTCATCCCTTTGACAGAATTGGGGAAAGGGAGCCTTGAAATCACCTCAATCTTGGCTTTATCTACTTCAATCCCATGCTTAGAAATTTTGTGACCCAACCCTATGCCTTTTTCAACCATGAATTGGCATTTTTCCCAATTAAGAACGAGATTAGTTTCTTCACATCGGGCCAAGACTCTATCCAAATTCCCCAAACACTCTTAAAATGAATCACCAACCACGCTAAAATCATCCATAAAGACCTCCAATATGTCTTCTACCATGTTGGTGAAAATAGCCATCATGCATCGCTGGAAGGTCGCCGGAGCATTGCACAACCCGAACTGCATCCAAGAGAAAGCAAATATGTTGTATGGACAAGTAAAAGTGGTCTTCTTTTGGTCCTCCGGAGCGATTAAGATTTGATTATACCCCGATTAACCATCCAAAAAGCAATAAAAAGTATGCCTCCCCAAGGCGATTAAGCATTTGGTCAAGGAATGACAAAGGGAAATGATCTTTTCGAGTCACCTTGTTCAGTTGCCGATAGTCCATGCAAACTCTCCACCCGGTAATGGGTCGAGTGGGAATAAGTTCATTGTTGTCATTTGTCACCACAGTCGTCCCACCTTTTTTCGGCACACATTATACAGTATAAGTCCATGAGCTATCGGAGATTGGATACACCACACCCGCATCTAGCCATTTGATCACTTCTTTCTTCACCACCTGTTGCATTGCCTCATTGAGCCTCCTTTGAGGTTCTAAGGAAGGCCTTGCATCATCCTTCAAAATAATTTTGTGCATGCAGAATGCAGGGCTTATTCCCCGAATGTCGGTCAATATCCACCCAATTGCTTTCTTCCTCCTTTTGAGAACCGCCAAAGTAGCGTCTACCTGTAAGTTAGTGAGGCAAGAAGAAACAATAACTGGTAAAGTAGAATTTGAGCCCAAGAACTCATACCTGAGGTGTGGAGGAAGTGGTTTCAACTCCAACACTGGTGGCTCCTCAATAGATGGCTTAATTGGTGGAGTTTTTCGATTTTCAAGATCCAAGGACAATTTCCTAGGCTCATAAGAATACGAGCCCATACCATGCAAAGCATTTACGCACTCCACTCTAATAGCATCATCATTGACATCAAGATTTAGTAGCACAGCCTCAAGGAGATCCTCCACATTAATCATAGAACTTGTGTCATCCACTATCACAGCTGTGACAATGTCCACAAATGAGCGCACCTCGGTGCTATTGGGTTGCTTCATGGATTTGCAAACATGGAAGAAGACCTTCTCATCACCCACTCGGAAAGTGAGCTTACTTGCTTCAACATCAACCAATGCCTTCCCCGTTGCAAGGAAAGGTCTCCCTAGAATAACTGGGACTTCAAAGTCCACATCACAATCCAAAATGACAAAGTCAGTCGGCAATATAAACTTGTCCACCCGGACCAGCACATAATCAATTATGCCCAAAGGTCGCGTCATTGAACGATCTGCCATTTGAAGTCTCATTGAGGTCGGCCTAGGTTGTCCAATTCCCAAAGTCTTGAAGACCGAATAAGGCATCAAATTTATGCTAGCCCCCAAATCACAAAGGGCCTTGGCAAAATCAGCAATTCCAATAATGCAAGGGATAGTAAAAGCTCCGGGATCTTCAAGTTTTGGGGCTATAGAATGCACGATAGCACTAACTTGATGAGTCATTTTATTGTTTCACAATCAATCAACCGCTTCTTTGTGACCAAATCCTTCATGAATTTTGCATAGCCCGGCATTTGTTCAAGTGCCTCCACCAAAGGCACATTGATTGTAAGGCTTTTCATCATATAAATGAACTTTTTGAATTTGTTGTAACTCTTTTGCTTTGCTAACCGTTGAGGATAAGGAGGAGGTGGCCTAGGCAAAGGTGCCTTGGCTTTAGGCACCAATGGTTCGGGCATGTCAATCACGTGTTCCCCAGACGGGTTCACAGCATCTTGAGTTTCCACCTCGGCCTCATTAATGTCAATCCTCACATCATTGTTTACCTTATTCTCAACCACATCTTCAACTATCAAAGGTACATCATCTTCCCGCAACTCAACATCATCATTCACAACTTGCTTTTCTTTTGAGGCATTCACATCACTGCCTCTCCCGCTTCTTGTTGTAACCGCCATCATATGATTGTTCCCACCCTTAGGGTTTACTACCGTATCACTTGGTAGAGCACCCTTAGGGCGAGTATTCAACGATTTAGAGATTTGGCCTAATTGCACCTCCTAATTCCAGATAGAGGTATTGTGGGAAGCCAATTGAGCATCGAAATCTTAGTTCTTCTTCATCATTTGTTCGAACATCATTTCTATTATTCCCATATCATTGCCTGAAGAACTAGATCCTTGATATTGAAACGAAGGCATATTGTTCGGTTGTTAGTACATCGGGGGCCTTTGAAAGCCTTGCCCCCGGTTGCCTTGGTTTCTATTGTTGTTCCACCCGCCTTGACCATTGTCATTCCAATTGTTGTTATTACCCTTCCAATTCCCTTGATTACCTTGATTGTTGTTCCCCCAATTACCGCCTTTGTTATTGTTGTTCCAATTACCACCTTGGTTGTTATTGTTGTTCCAATTACAACCACCTTGTTGTTGATTGCCCCAATTTCCTTGGGGTCGACATTGTTGGTTTGAAGAGTTGCCTCTATTGCCTTGATAGTTGTTGACATATTGTACCTCTTCACTTTGCTCATCATAACACTCATTTGAAAAACCACCACCATCATTGTTGTCATATTGTTCACAATTCCCTTGAGATTGTTGCCCTCTTTGCCTCCTTTTAAGCATATTTACACCCTCCATGGCATTCACTTGGCGAGGGTTTTGGACTTATTGCAACCGTGCCTTAGCCAATTGATTCATAGTAGTCGTCAACTCCATTATAGCTTGCCCATGGTCGTGTAACTCCTTATGCAAATGAATAACTGTAGGGTCGCCTTGAGGAACATTGGCCATACTTTGCCATGCCGAAGAAGTGTTGGCCATCTCATCCAATATCTCACATGCCTCAATGTAAGGAAGCTTCATAAAGTTGCCCCCGGCCAATTGGTTCACAATGCATTTATTCGTGGTGTTGATGCCCCGATAGAAGGTTTGTTGAATCATCGTATCGGTTATATCGTTATTTGGGAATTCTTTCACCATTGTTCTAAACCACTCCCAGATTTCATGCAAAGGTTCCGTGGGTTCTTGCTTGAAAGCCAATATCTCATCTCGAAGTGCCGCCATGTGCCCGGGTGAGAAATTTTTTGCAATAAACTTGTCCGGCAACTCATCCCAAGTTATGATGGAATGATTGGGGAGTCTCTCTAACCAATCTAATGCTTTCCCCTGGAGTGAGAATGGGAAAGGTCTCAACCTAAGAGCATCTTCGGACACATTCATTTGCTTGCTCCCCCAACATGTATCTACGAACCCCTTGAGATACTTGTAGGCATTTTGATCGAAGGCGCCCGTGAAATACCCACGTTGCTCGAGCAAGGTCAATATCACATTTGTTATTTGAAAATTCCCCGCCTGAATTCGGGGAGGGACAATAGCACTTGCATACCCTTGATTTCGTAATACTCTGGGAGCCACTCTTGGAGGTGGCGGAGGAGGTCTGGAATATTATCATTAGCATTGGCTTGGAAGCCTTGTCGTGGTCTGGTAGGTACAAGAGGCACCTCATCCTCTCCAATTTCATCTACCTCCTCCCCCGCTATCACGTTTCCAAGAGGGTCATTAGCATTCAAAGCCATATAGTACATGTAGTATTCTGACAAACAAATTAGTAACAAAGAAGTAAAGAAGAACAACACACAAAACTAACTAAATTGATAACCAAAACCGTTAGCTCCCAGGCAACGATGCCAAAAAGTTGATCACAGCCAACTCTGCACCACTAAAAAGTAGCGAGAGAGGGTCGCAATAGCTTTTACCTGATTTATAGGTTGGGATTGATTCCACAGAGAGCTAGGATTATAGTTGAGTATTAATTTAGATTAGGATTGCATGTATGCTCTTAATTGATCTTCTATTCATTTTTGGATTTTTCTATGTAAAACTACTATATCAAACTACAAATTAAGATTGAAACTAGATTATGCTAAGAGATAATTGCTAATAGTTGAATCTAATGGATTAAAGGGCACTAGGGTAGTGACCTTTACCTAGGTGGCTAATTGATGGGTAATTGCTTCTAAGGCTTTATTGACATGATTGGGGAAATATGTATAACCGTTGAACAATTTTACCCACTCTCACATCTCTCGGTAGAGAGAGTGATTATGCCCAATTGACACTCTCAAGATTAAATTGGTAGTCAAATTAGCTCAAGCAACTAGGGTTCAAGTTAGGTAATTACTCTCTCGAGATTTAACCCTTTAATTGGGACTATCAATTCTCTTGAGTCCGTCCCAATTCCTTGTTGGGTCAATTTTGGAGACTTAGGCTCTCTCTCTCAAGAAGAGCCAAGTCAACTTAGCATAAACCAGTGTTTGCAACCACCAATTCATAAATTAAATCATAAAATTGATACAAACATCGTTAGTCAATATGACCTTAAATCACAACACCCATCAATTACCCACACTAGGGTTGAGCCACAACCCTAGCTAATGGGTTTAGCTACTCATGCTTGAACAAGAAAATAGAGAAATAGATGAAAAAGAAGACATATTAATTAAACACAAAAGTAAAATACAAGAATCTATCGTTAAAACTAAGCTATGGGATGATGTTTTCACAAGTGCAGCTGCTAAAAATAATAATTGATACCCTAAAAATAAAAAAAGGATCTATTTATACTAAGCTAGAAAAATTGGAAAAAAAATGCCCCTACGGGGTCAGTGCGGGCTGCACAAAATGAACTGCGGCTGTACTAGGCTCTAGACTCTTCAAAATTCACTTCTCTGAACTCAAGCTCCTCGGACCGCATAGAATGGACCGCAACCGCGTGTCACGCCCCAAAATTCGAGGAGCGCGACTGATGCTCAACCGAGTAAACCCGATTGAGCAAGCCTGGCAGGTTTCATACATACTACCCAATAAATAAGAGATGGACTGTATTAAAAATAGGTGAAATACATAAACGGCCCCTTCAAGTTGTCCTCAACGGTCAGTCAGACACCTCAACTAAACCCTTTACCATTCTGACACTTTAAGTGTCCATTAACCAGATCAAATAAACACCCAAGTGCAACAGATCATACACGTGAATTACACTCGCTAATGAAGTGTCAAATGATCCAATTAATGAATGACACGTGTACTTTTTAAATAGAAACTTGACACATATAATAAACATAAAATGAAAATGCATTTAACAAATTAAAAAATCCTTTTCCCTAACTTTTTGACCAAACAACGTAACCCCTCCTCACCCTC
>MDKF010793502.1:0-24669 GCA_026770625.1 Nicotiana glauca
GGTTAGGGCTTGAAACTTAAGAAAGTTTAAATTTGGGTTTTGAAAGGGCAATTGAACCCCGATTTTGGTAAATTTGATGTGTATAGACCCGTGGCAAGACGAGGAATCCGGTGATGTAAATTTTGTAATTTTTCGAGGAGTGGGCCCGGGGCTCGCATTTTGCCAACTTCGAGATTTTTTGTATTTTTCGAGTTCTTTTGATTAGGTTATGTTTCATTAGCCTATTGTAATGTATTCGTTGTGGTTTTGACCAGATTCGACGCACGAGGAGGTGGATTCGATAGGAAAAGGCATAGCGGACTAGTCTTGTTGCCGGTTTGAGGTGAGTAATAGATGTAGATGATGACCTGAGGATTTGAAACCCCGGTATATCACACTGTGATGCTATATTGAGGCGAGACACGTACTCTACGGTAAGTGCGGGGTCGTTTGTGATCGGAGGACTATGGCTTAGTTCGTCCGAGTGATGTTCATAATGTGTATTAGCTAGAAGTTGATTGATAAACATCCTACTTGGATTTGCTATGAGTATATTTGGGTTGCGTGCCGATTATTTGGATCCCTTAGGGATTATTATCACTGATTCCATGATGCTTAGCATGTTTTCATGATATCAGTCCTGAGTTAAACACTGTCTCGAAATGATTAGTAAATTCCTAAAGTTTTAAACACTTAATCTATAATTCCTAATAATTGGAACTGAAAATGATAAACTTGACTGTGCCTGTGTGGCTTACATGCATATACCTGGACTGAGTGTGGATCGGGCTACACGCCGCAGCGAATATGCTACGATGATATCGCGCTTGGGCTGTAGGAGCCCCTCCGAAGTCTGAACCCCCACAGTGAGCGCAGGTACCCAAATGGATCGGGTTGTACGCCGCAGCGGTCATATGCATTGCATTGCATTCATACATCGATATCTATCAGTGTTACCTGCCATTACCTGATGTTGTTCCATCGTTAAATGTGTAGAATTATTGGTTATAGCTTTACATTGTGCTATTTTCGGGATTCCTTACTTTCAGTCATTATATATGTCTATTACCACTGAGTTGGAAGTACTCACTTTACTCCCTGCACTATGTGTGCAGATTCAGGTGTCCCGGAGGCTTAGTTGAGTTGTTTGCGACTTTTAGAGTTTTTCAGGAGTTATCAAGGTAGATACCTGACATTCGCAGGACCCGACTCCTCCCCTTATCCCTTTATTATTTTCGCATTTTAGAACATCAGCATTACTGAGGATTTTTTTTTATTATCTTAGAGGTTCTAGACTCATGACCCCAGGTCTTTGGGAGATGTTGGCTATGTCAGTGATTCATACTGTCTCTATCTAAATTATTGGTTAATAGACTTGTTAAACGGTTAATTTAATGCTATAAATTGGAAATGGGTGGTGTGATTGAGTTGTGAGTGTTAATTGGTTGGGCTTACTTAGCATTTGTGTTGGGCGCCATCACGACTGGGATTGGGGTCATGACAGGAGCGAGGTGAGTCTCATATCTAACCTTGTAAGAGGAAATTGTCCCCATAGGTGAAATAAATAAATAATTTGTCACTAAATGCGGGGGCTACGTTAGCACTAGGTGACGAGAGTCCGTGCGTAGATACTATGATGCTAAGTCCGGGTAGTCTAGGACCCAAAAACATACTTTTTGTGATATTCTTGTGACTTTATGGTTAACTTTGATTTCTTAAATCTTGTTGAATGTGGTAAATGAGATTAATATGAGAAACATCAATTTCTTGACCTTTTAAAGAGAAGTTGACATTTCTGTGAGTAATTTCTCCCTTGATATATTCTTGTCTGCCTGTTTGTTGTGCTTAATTACATTTGACCGCGTCACATGTAGGATTCGCGAGCGGGGTAATAGATGTATCTATGGTTCATGCCATTTGACCCTTCAGTAGTGCACACTTTATTTTTATGTTGCATCAGGTCGTACGACCTTGGCACTACTTGCGCATGCTTCTTTCTCGTTATTTTTCTGTAGACTGAACCTGTTATATGCCCTGAGATGTAAATGGCTATCTGCGATATTATCTAGGAAAGGACCTGTTACTTCTTGCTATAATTGTTAATTATTTGTGCTATACAAGCTTAGTATAACCCTTTCTCATATCATTTAACCCTAGTAAGTGTCAAGTCGACCTCTCGTCTCTACTTCTTCGAGATTAGATAGGGTACTTAATGAGTACATATTGTTTGTGTACTCATAATGCACTTCTATACTTAATTGTACAAGATTTGAGTCAGGTACATCTGGTTACCAGTTTGGTGCGCGTTCCTGATCATAGTCTGAGATTCCACGATGGGCTGCTCCCTTCCTATGCTGTCCAGTTGCACGATGGAGTGTCTCTTTGCTTTTGGCTGTTTATTCTATTTTAGACAGTAGGATAGATTTATTATTTTGTATATTCTAGTAGATGCCCATATATTGTGACACCAAGTCTTGGCACACACATTGGTAGAGTATTCTTTTGGGATTGTATAATTATTTTGCATGTTACTATCATTACCTGTTTTAAATCCAGTTAAGAAGTTGCTGTAACTATTTTAGTAAAGTAAAATTTAAACATATTAATATTTTCGCATTGGCTTGCCTGGCAACGGTGGTTGGCGCCATCATGACCTGTAGTGAAATTTGGGTCATGACAACATGGAATCAGAGCACTAGGTTTACGTAGGTCTCACAAGTAATGGGCAAACCAAATAGAGTCTTGCAGATCGGTACAGTGACGTCTGTATTTATCTTTGAGGGGCTATAGGGTGGTAGGAAACTACTCTTTATTCATTTCCTATCGTGCAGTGGTTGATATACTAAATTTCCCTCCTTTATTCTCTCACAGATGGCGTGGACACGCACAACAGATGTTCTAGACCCGGGAAGAGCTGCTTCCCCCATTGCGAGAGGCTGAGTCAGAGGCCGAGAGAAGGCACCGACTCGAGAAAGGGGACGAGGGCATCCCAGAGCTATTCCAGTAGCACCACCGACAGACCCTGCTGGAGATCCTATCATTGAAGAGTAGGTCGAGGTGTTCGCGACTGAGCCTACCCCGACAAACTTTATGACAGCACCGAGTTTCCAGGAGGTCATGGGTCGTATGTTGTGGTTCATGGACACCGTGACTCAGGCTGGTTTATTTCCAGCGGATCCAGCTACGTCACAAGCATGATGGGGAGCATAGGCTCAGGCTGGTCATGTAGCTACAGTGTATCAGACTCTGGGTGCACTACCCGCGGATGGGGCTCAACACGTTACTGCAATGGTGCCCGAGCCCAGACCAGTTGCGGATGGTGACCCACAGAAGTTGTTAGATAGATGGACTAGACTTCACCCTCCCGTCTTTGGGGGTGAGCGTCATAAGGATGCTCAGGATTTTATTGATAGGTATAGGGACAGACTGCACAACATGAGGATATTAGAGTCGCATGAGGTTGACTTCGCTACTTTCTAGCTGGAGGACAAGGCCGTAGATGGTGGAAGTCTTATGTTCTTGGCAGGCCAACAGGTTCTCCTCCCATCATATGGGGCCAGTTCACACAGTTATTCTTGGACATGTATATTCCACCCTCTGAGAGGGAAGAGCTACGGTATTAGTTTGAGCTGCTTGAACAGGGTCAGATGTCTGTGACCGACTATGAGGCAAGGTTTTTTGAGTTATCCTGCCATGCATTGATGATACTTCCTACTGATGTAGAGAGGGTGTGAAGGTTTGTTGTAGGGTTGCATTCTGGCATTAGGGCCAACACGGACTGAGAGGTGGAGATGGAGACTTCTTATCAGCTAGTGGTGGAGATTGCTTGGAGGATCGAGGGCTACCGTCTGAGAGGTTGGGAGTAGATACATCATAACAAGAGGTCTAGATTCTTTAGAGAGTTCAGAGGTTCCCCGGCTAGGGGTAGAGGTCAGTGGGAGGGGTCAGCCCAGCAGGTCCCCATATTCGACATCATTGCCTCCTTGAGGTGCTCCAGCATGCCCCTATTTTAGCGCCATCCCAGAGCGTTCCTACCGCCGCCGGCTGTTCAGGGTTCTTCCAGTGGGTATTTATGTCCTGAGGGTTCTTCTGGTCCCTATTTCAGTGCTATGCCAGAGAGTTCATATCGTCTACCAGCTATTCAGAGTTCCTCCGGTGGGTACTCAGGCCATCAGGGCCAGGCTTCCGGATTGTAGGCTACGGTGTTGAGAGGTTGCTACGAGTGTGGAGATCTGGGTCACATGAAGAGGACCTGTCCTAGACTTTAGGGCAAGGAAGTAAATCAGGGTCAGTAGCCTATGATCTCAGCACCAGTTGCCCAGCCGTCTAGAAGTGGGGGACAGACGGGTAGAGGTCATCCTAGAGGTGGAGGCCAGAGACGGAGAGGTTAGCCAGCTACTGCCTAGTCAGATGGAGGCCAGCCAGTGCTTCAGCCAAATTTTATGCCCTTCCATCCATGCCAGATGCATTAGCCTCAGACGCCGTAATCACATGTATTATTTCCGTCTATGGTAGAGATGCTTTAGTGCTATTTGATCTAGGGTCTACCTATTCATATGTGTCATCTTTGTTTGCTCATTTCCTGGTTGTTCCTCATGAGCCTTTGGGCACTCCTGTTCATGTTTCCACTCATGTGGGTGATTCTGTGGTTGTGGATCGGATCAACCGGACCTGTATAGTCACATTATGTGGTTTCAAGACTAGAGTAGATCTCTTATTACTTAATATGATCGACTTTGAGGTCATCCTGAGCATGGATTGGTTATCCCTATACAACTATGTCCTTGATTACCATGCCAAGACTATACATTAACAATGCCAGGGTTTCCAAGGTTGGAGTAGAAGGGTTCCACAATTGATACATCTAGTTAGGTTATCTCTTTCCTGAAGGCTCGGTATATGGTCGAGAAGGGGTGTTTGTCTTATCTAGCTTATGTTTGGGACACCACCTCAGAGTCTCCGACGATTGATTCAGCTCCAATAGTTAGGTTGTTCGTCAATGTGTTTCCTTTTGACTTTCCAGGCATGCCACCAGATCGCAATATAGATTTTTGTATTGATTTGGATCCAGGTACCCAACCTATATCCATTTTACCGTACCTTATGGCTCCGAAAGATTTGAAGGAGCAGCTTGAGTAGTTATTAGCAAAGGGTTTTGTTAGACCAAGTGTGTTACCTTGGGGTGCACCAGTGTTATTTGTAAAGAAGAAGGATGTGACCATGCAGATGTGCATCGATTACCGCCAGTTGAACAAGGCTACCATCAAGAACAAGTACCCGTTTCCGCACATTGATAATTTGTTCAACCAGTTGCAAGGTGATAGGGTGTTCTCTAAGATCAACTTGAGATCAGGATACCACCAGTAGAGGAGTCGGGACTCAGATGTTCCAAAGACTGCTTTCCGGACTAGATATGGACACTGTGAGTTACTAATGATGTCCTTTGGTTTGACTAATGCCCCAACAGCATTCATGGACTTGATGAACAGGGTGTTCAGATATTATGTTGAATTCTTTGTCATCGTCTTCATTGATGACATCTTGATCTACTCCCATAGCTTGGGGGAGCATGGGCAACATTTGAGAGTAGTGCTTTAAACTTTGCGAGAGCAGAAGTTGTATGTTAAGTTCTCCAAGTGTGAGTTTTTCTAAAGTAACTGGAATTCTTGGGGCATATTGTATCAGGAGAGGGTATTAAGATGGATCGCAAGAAGGTTGAGACAGTTCAGAGTTGGCCACGTCCTACTTCGGTGACCGAGATCAGGATCTTCCTTGGGTTAGCAGGTTGTTATAGACGATTTGTGTAGGGCTTTTCATCTATTGTATCACCTCTGAACAGATTGACCCAGAAGGATGCTCCTTTACGTTGGTCCGATGATTGTGAGGCGAGCTTTCAGAAACTCAAGACAACTTTGACTACAATACTAGTTCTTGTGTTGCCTTCTGGTTCAATGATGTATACAGTATATTGTGACGCTTCACATATTGGCTTGGGTTGTGCATTAATGCAGGAGTGGCAAGTTATTGCATATGTTTTATGCTAGCTAAAGATTCATGAGAAGAATTATCCTGTGCACGATCTAGAGTTAGCATCGATTGTTCATGCTCTTAAAATATGGAGGCATTATCTGTATGGGGTATCATGTGAGGTTTACACTAATAACCGCAACTTACAACATTTGTTCAAGTAGAGGGATCTCAATTTGAGGCAGCGTAGGTGGCTTAAGTTACTGAAGGATTATGACATCACCATTCTTTATCATCCGGGAAAGGCAAATATGGTCGCGGATTCCTTAAGCAGGAAAGCAGAGAGTATGGGTAGCTTGGCATTCATTTTAGCAGAGGAGAGGCCACTAACTTTGGACATTCAGTCCTTGGCTAACTTACTTGTGAGGTTAGATATTTCAGAGCCCAGCCGAGTCCTTGCATGTGTTGTTGCTCGGTCTTCATTATTGGGGCGGATCAAGGCCCGGTAGTTTGATGATCCACACTTGGCAGTTCTCAGATAGACAGTGCTACAGGATAGTGCCAAGGAGGTTTCTATTGGAAAGGGTGGTGCTCTGTGACTCCAGGATCGCCTATATATTCCTAATGTTGATGGTCTGAGGGAGAGGAATTTAGATGAGGCACACAATTCACAGTATTCGATTCATCTGGGTGCTACAAAGATGTATCGTGACTTAAGGCAGCATTATTGGTGGCGGAGGATGAAGAAAGACATAGTGGAGTATGTGGCTAGGTGTTTGAATTGCCATTAGGTTAAGTATGAACACCAGAAGCCAGGTGTCTTACTTCAGCAGATACCTATACCAGAGTGGAAGTGGGAGCGCATTACTATGGACTTTGTAGTTGGTTTGCCCCGGACCTTGCGGAAGTTTGATGCAGTATGGGTCATTGTTGATAGTTTGACCAAATCGGCACACTTTATTCCGATTGTGACTACTTACACTTCAGAGAGATTGGCTCAGATTTACATTCGGGAGATAGTCTGGTTGCACAGTGTGCCTGTTTCCATCATATCAGATAGAGGCCCTCAGTTCACTTCCCATTTCTGGAGAGCCATTTAGAGTGAGTTGGGGACCCGTGTGGAGCTTAGCATAATATTCCATCCCCAGACAGACGGACAGTTAGAGCGGACAGTTCAGATTTTGGAGGACATGCTCAGAGCATGTGTGATTTACTTTGGAGACAGTGGGATCAGTTCTTGCCCTTGGTAGAGTTTGGAACAACAACAGCTATCAGTCCAACATAGAGATGGCTCCATTTGAGGCTTTATATGTTCGGCGATGTCGTTATCCTATCGGGTGGTTTGAGCCTGGTGAGGCTAAGTTGTATGGTATAGACTTGGTAAAAGACGCCTTGGAGAAGGTAAAGTTGATTCACAAGCGACTTCGCATAGCTCAGTCCAGATAGAAGAGTTACGCGAAGCGTGTGATGTATCATTCATGGTTGGCGAGAAGGTCCTCTTGAAAGTCTCGCCAATGAAGGGTGTTATGAGATTTGGGAAGAAGGGTAAGTTGAGCCCAAGGTTTATCGGCCATTTGAGGTGTTGAAGCAAATTGGGGAGGTTTCTTACGAGCTTGCCTTACCCCCCAGCTTGTTGGGAGTTCATCCAGTTTTCCATGTATCGATGATGTGGAGGTATTGTGCCGACTTGTCCTATATGTTAGTCTTTAGTACTATTCAGCTGGATGAGAGTCTAGGTTATGAGGAGGAGCCAGTTGCCATTATTGATAGGCAGGATCACCAGTTGAGATCCAAGAGGATTTCTGCAGTAAAGGTCCAGTGGAGGGGCCAACCACTTGAAGAGGTGACCTGGGAGTCCGAGGAGGATATACAGAGTAGATATCCCTATTTTTTCCTAGCTCAGGTACTTTTCTGTGTCCGTTCGAGGATGAACATTTATTTAAGAGGTGGAGAATGTAACGAGCCAACCGGTCGTATTGCTTTTTAGAATCGCATCCCCCTAAATAAGACTTCTTGTGCTTGCTTTAACTAATTTACGACCGGTTGGTTCGAGATTTGGAAGAGTTTGGGTTGCAATATCTAAGATTTTCTTAAAAGGCTAAGTTTGACTTTGGTCGACGTTTTTGGTAAACGGACCCGAACTGGTGTTTTGGCGGTCCTGAAGGGTTCATAGGAAAATATAGGACCTGAGCGTATGCCCGGAATCGAATTCCAAGGTCCCTAGCCCGAGTAATGAATTTTTGTTAGAAATTGTTAAACTGAAATTCTAAGGATTTAATAAAATTAAATAATGCTTGATCATGTTGGTATCGGGCCCATATATTGGTTTCGGTTCCCGGGTCCAATATATCGTTTAAGACTTGCACGTAAAATTTGGTGTCAATCCGAGTAGTATAAGTACGTTTCGGCGCGTTAGAAGTCTATTGAAGAACTTGAAGTTCATAAGTTTGATTCAATTGGTTTTAGGAGTGATACTTAGATTTAGCGTTGTTTGGGCGTTCCGAGGGTTTGAGTGAGTCCATTTTATGATTTCAAACTTGTTGGTATGTTCGATGGGGACCGAGGGCCCCGAGCGTCAATGGGGCGAGGCTCGAGTGAAGTTGGAAAATTTGGGAAGGAGCTGAAGCTCAAGTCTTCTGTCATAACCGCACCTGCGGTTGGTCAACCGTAGGTGCGATATCGTAGAAGCAGTCGTGCTCTCACAGAAGAGGCCAAGTCAAGCCAAGCCAGAAGCCGCAGAAGCGGCTAAGATTCCGCAGAAGCGGAACCGTAAAAGCAGTTTCTTCCCACAGAAGTTGAATCGCAGAAGTGGTTGCATTCCATAGAAGCGGATACTTTTCCGCAGATGAGGTGGGCGCAGGTGTGGCTCAGGACCACAGATGCAGAAATAACTGAAGCAGCGACCTTAATTTATTACGGTTTCTAGGCCATTTTTGCTCATTTTCACTTATTTATTGGGCGATTTTGGAGCTCTTGACAGAAGACCTTCACCTAGCTTCTTGAGGTAGGTTCATCCTATTTATTTCTAATTTAATACTTGAACATGGGTAGATTAACACACAAAGAGTAAGGAAAAATCATGGGGTTAGAGAAAAACCTAGGGTTTTGATAAAAGTTAGATTTAACTACGAAATTTGTTATGGAATGAAGTAGAAATCATATATTTTTTATCCTTAGGTTATCAGAAACAACTTTATTCGAAATATTTTGGAATCCGGGCACGTGGGCCCGGGGTAAGATTTTAGGAAACTTGTATGTAAGGTTTGTAAATTACTTTCCTAATCATAATTCGAACTCTTGAGCTTGTATTGACTAGTTCCTACCTCGTTTAATTAGTTTCGGATCATTTGGCTCCAAATTGAGGGTTTGAGCACGTTCTTGATATTAGAAGTATGCTTTGTAGCGAGGTAAGTCTCTTATCTAACCTTATAAGAGGGAATTATCCCCCTAGGTAAAATAATTGAATAATTTGCCACTAAATGCGGCTACGTGCACACTAGGTGGCGAGAGTCCGTACGTAACCACTATTATGCTAAGTACGGGTAGTCTAGGACCCAAAAACATGCTTTATGTGATATTCTTGTGACTTTATGGTTAACTTGGATTGATTAAATCTTATTGAATGTGGTAAATGAAATTAATATGATAAACATCACTTTCTTGACCTTTTAAAGAGAAGTTGACATTTCTGTGCCCTGACATATTCTTGTCTGCCTGTTTGTTGTGCTTAATTACATTTGACCACGTCGCATATATGATTCGCGAGCGGGGTAATAGATGCATCTATGGTTCGCGCCGTTCAACCTTCCGGTAGTGCACCCTTTATTTTTATATTGGATCGGCCCGTACAACCTCGGCACTGCTTGTGTACGCTTCTTGCTCGGTATTTTTCTGTAGACTGAACCTTGTTATATGCCTTGAGATGTAAATGGCTAACTATGATATTATCTAGGAAAGGAACTGTTAGTTCTTTCTATAAATTGTTAATTATTTGTGCTATACATACTTTGTAAAACCCTTTCTCATATCATTTGACCCTAGTAAGTGTCAAGTCGGCCTCTCGTCTCTACTTCTTCGAGATTAGACAGGATACTTACTAGGTACATATTGTTTATTACTCAAACTGTACTTCTGTACTTAATTGTACAGGATCTGAGGTAGGTATTTTTGGCTACTAGTCTGGTGCGCGTTCCTGATCATAGTCCGAGATTCCACAGTGAGCTTCTCCCTTCCTATGTTGTCCAACATCACGATGGAGTCTCTCTTTGCTTTTGGCTGTCTATTCTATTTCAGACAGTAGGATAGATTTATTCTTTAGTATATTCTACTAGATGCCCATATACTTGTGACACCAGATCTTGGCATACACATTGGTAGACTATTCTTTTGGGATTGTATAATTATTTTTGCATGTTACTATCATTATCTGTTTTAAATACAGTTAAGAAGTTGCTGTAACTATTTTAGTAAAGTAAAATTTAAACTTATTAATAATTTCGTGTTGGCTTGCAAGGCAACGGTGTTGGGCTCTATCATGACCTCTAGTAAAATTTGGGTCGTGACACCTATCAAATCTCATCCGAATAACCTCCAATTCTGCACACACATCATAAATGACACAACGAACCTACTCTAATTTTTGGAATCCCATTTCAACCTCGATTTCATGATTTCCATTGCCAACCAAAATATGCCAAATTTCCAATATCGCCGATTCAAGCCTAAATCTACCACGGACCTCCAAATTACATTCCGAATACGCTCCTAAGTCCAAAATCACCTAACAAAACTATCTGAACCATCAGAATTCATATCCTGGAACTTCTATACATAAGTTAACATCCGGTTGAATTTTTCAAGTTAAGCTTCCAAATAAGAGACTAAGTGTCTTATTTCACTCCATGACCATTTCGAACACAGAACAACCAACATGATATGATGAAATATAGTTAAACAACACATAAAGAAGCAGAAATAGGGAGAATGTGACTATAACTCATGAAACGACCGGCCGAGTCGTTACACTAATGATAGTATGACATGAAAAAATACATTATGTTGGTACTCGATTGAGTTAGGTACCAGATGCCCGTCATGGCCCATAGGTTTGGGTCGTGACAAAAATAATATCAGAGCAGTTCTGTCCTAGGGAGTCTACAAGCCATGTCTAATAGTCTTGTTTATGGGTGTATAGTGCAACACTTATAAACAGGAAGTCATAGGGAAATTTAGGACTGTCATTCTTTCTTCTAGCTCTAGATCGTGTGGTAGAGCGTGGATATTTGCACACAAATAATTTAAAATCTTTCTAAATTCCTATTTTATGGCACTAAAATGCAAAAAAATGAAAAACAGTTATGGTGAAGTAATGACTATTGTTCATTAGATCATCTCTGATGGGACCACAAAAATTTAGGCAATTCGAAGCCCGTTGCTCGAATTTCTTAAAATGACATGGATATTAACACACAAAAAATTAGAAATCATCCCGAATTCTCGTTTTATAGCCCTAAAATAACAAAAATGCAAAACAGTCATGGCTCCAACATGAGACTACTATTCATTAGGTCTTTTTTATGGGCCCAAAAAATTATAGGTGATTCTGAGCTTGTCGTCTGAATTCATGAAAATGGCGTGGACATTAGCACATGAAGAATAGAAAATCGTCGTGAATTCCTGTTTTATGGTCCTAAAATACCAAAAAATGATGAATGTTCGTAGCGAAGCAATGACTATTATTCATTAGGTTATTTTTGAAGGCCCTGCAATATTTTAAGTGATTCATATCCCATCGTCCGAATTTATAAAGTTGGCGTGGACATTAGAATACAAAAAAAATGGAAATCGTAGTGAATTTTTACTTTATGGCCCTAAAACGCAAAAAAGAAGAAGAAATAGTCATGGTGAGGCGAGACTATTTTTTATTAGGTCGTTAATGATGGCCCAACAAAATTTTAGGCTCTTTGGTACATGTCGTCAAAATTCATGAAGATGGCGTGGACATTGGCACACGAAAAATTAAAAATCGTCCTGAACTCCTATTTTTACGACCCTAAAATACTAAAAAGTAAGGAAAGGTCATGGCGAAGCGATGAATATTGTTCATTAGATTGTTTCTAATGGACCCACAAAATTTTAGGCGATTCAGAGCCCGTCGCCCAAATTCATGAATATGTCATGGACATTAACACACAAAAAGTAAAAATCTTCGTAAATTCCTCTTTTATGGCTCTAAAATGCCAAAAAAGAGTAAAGGTCATTGAAAAGTAATGATTATTGTTCATTAGGTTGTTTCTATTGGACCCATAAAATCTTTTGGCAATTCCGACCCCGTCGTCTGACTTCGGGAAGATGGCTTGGACATTACCACACAAAAATTTTAAAATCATGGTGAATTCCTTTTTAATGGCCCTAAATCACCAAAAAAAAGGAACGATCATGCTCAAGCGATAACTATTGTTCATTAGGGTAATTTTGGTGGATCCACAAAATTTTAGGCGATTCAGAGCCTGTCGCTCGAATTCCTGAAGATGGCGTGGACATTAGCACACGAAAAATTAGGAATCGTCCTGAATTCCCATTTTATGGCTCTAAGATGCTGAAAATCAAGGAACAACCATATCAAAGCGATGACGTCCACAAAAGTTTAGGCAATTCAAAGATTGTCGCCCGAATTTATGAAGATAGCATAGACATTAGCATACGAAAAATTAAAAATCGTCGTGAATTTTTTTATGGCCCTCAAATGCCATAAAATGAGGAGTGCGATGAATATTGT
This sequence comes from Nicotiana glauca, assembly GCA_026770625.1. Lineage (NCBI taxonomy): Eukaryota > Viridiplantae > Streptophyta > Magnoliopsida > Solanales > Solanaceae > Nicotiana > Nicotiana glauca. The sequence continues at coordinate 12,725 of MDKF010793502.1, forward strand.
TTATTAGGTCGTTTCTAATGGGTCCAAAATTTTAGGTGATTCGAAGCCTGCCACATGAATTCATGAAGATGATAGGGACATTACCACACAAAAATTTAAAATCGTCATGGATTCCTCTTTTATGGCTCTAAAACGCCAAAAAATAAGGAACGGTCATGGTGAAGCGATGACTATTATTTATTATGTAATTTCTGATGGACCTGCAAAGTTTCAAGCGATTCGGAGCCCGTCGTTTGAATTCATTAAGATTGCCTAGACAATAGCACATGAAAAATTAAAAATCATCCTGAATTCCTGTTTTATGATCCTAAAGCACTAAAATATAAGAAACGGTAATGGCGAAACGAAAACTATTGTTCATTAGTTCATTTCTGATGGGCCAAAAAATTCCTCTAATGAATTAGATCCCATGTGCTAACTATAACTCAACTCCGAGGGAATAATGAAAATCAAGAAAATATTCTATTCGAAAGCCATTGATGATATGATCTTTTCTTTCCAGGGTTTGGGCGAGACAAAGTCTTCTTAGTCTTTCGCAATTCGTAGCATGTTGCTTGAATTCATGAAGATGGCGTGAAAAATCCGTCCTGAATTCCTATTTTATTTCTCTAAAATGCCAAAAAATAAGGAACAATCATGGCAAAGTAATGACTATTATTCATTATGTCATTTCTGATAGGCCAAAATTTTTTAGGCGATTCAGAGTTCGTCCCCAGAATTCATGAAGATGGCGTGGATATTAACACATGAAAAATTGTAAATCATCATGAATTCTTGTATTATGGCCCTAATTAAAACGCGAAAAACGAGGAACATACATTGCGAAACAATAATTATTGTTCATTAGGTCATTTTTGAAGAGTCAACAAAATTTTAGGTGATTCGGAATGTGTCACCCGAATTCATGAAAATGGTCTTGCAAATTAAATAAGAAATCACTCGGGAGAATTGAGAATATTTCCAAAAATGATCGAACTCTAATCCTATTTAAATGGTTCTCTGTAATCTTTATACTCAAGCTTAGATTAAACTTGCCTGATTTACGAGTCTTAAATAAAACAAAAACATCTTAAGAATTGCGAATGTTACATCTCATTGCAATGTCAAATATTTTTATTCAATAAACAAAAATATTGACATCCACTACTAATTCCATCAAAGTACATTACATTACTTAAAAGGGCAATAACTACAAGGCAAAAATAACATTAAATATGGATTCATGAATTCCAATAAAAGAAGGTTAATTTACTTGCTCATCTGGTTGAAATATCCAACAGTAGCTTTCATAATGGCAACGAGAGCTCGGAGATTGCCAATAGTAAGATGAATATTTTCAGCATCTTTAGTGTAATGATTCGATCGATCGTTTTAAACTCTAGCGTGTCATTTGACGGTTTGAGGCCAAGATCAGCTTCACGTCAGGTATTATGACATGTACGTGTGGTCGAAATTACATTTCAGGAAGCTCGGAGTTGATTTGGGAAGAAAAATTCTCATCTCGAAAGCTTTAAGTTGGAATAATTGACTAAGGTTGGATTTTTGAGTAGACAACCTCAGAATCGGGATTTGAAGGTTCCACCAGGTTCGTATGATGATTTTAGACTTGGGTGTATGTTCCGATTGGGTTTTGGATGATCCGGAAGCATTTCTGCGCCTGATGTGGAAGTTAGCATTTTGGAAGAATTTTATAAATTTGGGTTGAAGTATATTTTAATGTTATCGATATCTGTTTGGGATTCTGAATTTGAGAATAGCTCTGTATGGCGATTCTAGTATTGGGAGTGCGTTCAAAAGTGGATTTAGAGGTCCGTAGGTCATTTCGGAGTTGTTTGGAGAAAGTTAGAAATTTGAAGGTTTTTGAGAAGTTTGACCGGAAATGGACTTTTAGATATCGGGTCGGATTCTGATTTCGGAAGTTGGAGTAGGTCCGCAATGTCGAACATGACTTGTGAGCAAAATTTGACGTCAATCGAACTTGATTTGATAGGTTTCGGCATCGAATGTAGATATTTGAAGTTCTAAAGTTCGTTAAGCTTGAATTGGAATGCGATACATAAATTCGATGTTGTTTGATGTGATTTAAGCCTTCGAGCAAGTTTGTGTTATGTTATGGGACTGATTTGTATGATTGGACGGGGTCCCGGCGGCCTCGGGTGTGTTTCGGATCAATTTTTGGATGAAAAGCTGTGGTAGTGCTGCTGTTTTTGGGTTTGGGTTGCAGGTCTCGCAAATGCGAGGTTTTTTCGAACTCGCATTTGCAAGGAGGGGTTCGCATTTGCGTGGGTGGAGATTTTCTGGAGAGTTCACATTTCTGAACAGTTGGTCGCTTTCGCGATGATGTCCCCTTCGCTTTTACGAAGGACTTTGTCACAAATGCGACCTTGGTAAGGATGGCTTTGCTTTGCGTTTACGGTGCCTTTGTAGCAAATGCGACCATCGTAATTGTGATCCAGATGTCGCAAATGCAACATCTGCATCTAGAGCAAGGGCTTTTTATTCCGAGACAGCTCATTTCCATCATTCCCCACTTGGACTTAGGCGATTTTTGAGAACATTCTGAGAGGGGGTTCCATCATCATCAAGAGGTAAGTGATTTCTACTAGTTGTGAGTTAAATACAAGGTTTATATGTGGATTTAGACATGAAAATTTGTAGAAATTTGGGATTTTAAAGAAAAACCTTTAAATTCATATTTTTGAATTTTGAAGAAAAACATAGAAATTGATATTTTTGAATTTTAACCACGAATTTGGGTGTGAAATTAAAAATAAATTATATATTTGAGTTTGTGGAGTTATGGATAAAGTTTATCTTCGAAAATAGTCGAAAATCTTGGCACATGGGCTCGAGGGTGATTTTTATCGACTTTTCGAACAGAGTTAAAAATTATTGTAAATAGGATTATAATGAGTATTAGAATATATATTTATGGAATTTCTCATTTTTTGGCTAGTTTTGGAGCGTTGGACACCAATTTTAGTTTTCTGAAAGGCTTGAGAGCCGGCTATGAAACTTCGGAGCAAGGTAAGTCTCCTTTCTAACCTTCTAACAGAGAATTAACTCTATATATGAAATAATTCAATATGTGCTTCTATGTTTAGGGGCTACGTACGCATGAAGTGACGAGAGTCCGTGTGTAGCTACTATTATGCTTAAGTGCGAGTAGTCTAGGACCCAAATTATTCTATACTTGTGATGTCTGCAACCTTCTTGTTAATTTGATTGTTTAAATCACATTAAACTTGGTAAATAAATTTTAGAAGGATAAAAAATTGTTTTCTTGACCTTTAAATGAGAATTGGTATTTCCTTGGATAATTGCCCCTTAATAAATTCTTGATTCGGTTGTTTGAATGTATTTATCTTTTTATGGAGTGGGCCTAATGCCTCAACAGATTTAATAGATGCATCTATGGTTCGTGTCGTTGATCCTCGACAATAAACAATTATATTTATATATTGGATCAGGCGGTAAGACCTCGACATGATTTGTGCCTGATTATATTGATAACTTTGGAGAATCTCGGTGGATTCCAGAGTTATGTAATAGGTGGCTTCAAGCTAAGTAGGAGAGCCCCACCGCCGATAATTGGATTGTATGGTCATCTACTTGTGAGGTTTCTGGTTATCGATATATTGATGGGTTATTATGACTAAGGAAAGAGAACATTAGTGGTGAATTGAGCAAAGGATTTGAGGAATGTGTGCTATAATTGGCCTTATCAATTTATGTTCAGGCTTTGGGAAGACTCAGGATTTATGGTTTGTATAAAGGTGAGTTAGAAGGAAGGTAATTCAGTCGGGTGCTTCTTTGAGAGGGTGTTCATGTGCTCGTAGAGCCTTGGAGTTGATTATATCCGGGACCAAGCCAGAGTGGGTGACTCTCAACAACAGTCCTAGTGTATTCAAAAGTTAAAGTGTGCCTGAGGTTTTCGAGTCCGTAGTATGGTTGAGCATCAAGATTTTACAACGGATTAAGAAAAGGGCTTGGAGTGTTCTATGTTCTCTTTGGTCTACTTTGTAACACGAGAGGAATGGGAGAAAGTGACTTCGGGTTCATAGAGGAATTATCAGGATGGGTGTACCGGTTAAAGATGCAAAGATGCGTGCAAAGAGGGTATGGGATGGTTCTTGGGATTTGAGAAAACATGGTCTCATGAGATATCACTCAGGATGAGTGCAGATTTGAGTTCGAGATGTTTTGAATAGAGATATTATTATCCCTAAGGCAAGTCTAGAGTAAATTAAAACAAGTCGGATCGGTTAGCAATGGTTGAATTGGCATGATGTTATACCCCATTTTAACATGGGTCAAATTAGATATAACATATTAGCGATTCTGAGGTTGAATTGATTTTAAAAGAGTCACCACCTAATTAATTCTAAGGTGAATTAGGACACCTATTTTTAAAGCCTAAGTCAAACTATGTCTTATGATCTTAACCTAAAGATTCTAAGTAAGGGTTTTAAATATTCTAAAAGGAAGATTTTTTTTAAAGCACCTTTTAAAATCCGTTAATAACGGTTAACCGGCCAAGCTTAGGTTAATAAGTCATATAAAAAATATCAAGAAATATCATTTGAGGTATTATAACAAAATATAGCTGACAATATAATAGTTTAACTTTGAAAGACTTTAATAAACTTTTGGAGAAAATTATTACGTAAACAAAGCTTATATAACTAGTTAATATGCATATATAATTTTTAAAGGATATACTATACTTTTAAGACATTTGCTGATGGTTAATATATATATATATATATAAAGGTAACTTTCTTTTTCTTATCTTAAAAAAAATCAAGGTAAAGATCATCATAACCTTTCAATTAAACAAAAAACGTTTGCCAACAAAACAATCACGTTTTTTTGTATTTTTTTTTTTGAGAAAAAATATTCACATTTTTTCATGATGTTATAAGAAGCGAATTGTCAATTTCAACTGAAGTACGTCTTTCGTTTTTATTTTTATTTTATTTTTAAAGAATTGATTTAGTTCCAAACTTAGAAACCTGAAACTTAAAAGGTGCTTCAAAAATTCTTTAAGAGCACTATTATATAAAGTAGATAATACGTGCGAGTAACTAAGTGAGAGTAATAAGCAAAGAAGTCAAATGTAAATCAACAATCCCAAGTTAAATATAGAACTAAACTAATCAAAAGAATATAATCAAATTGATTAAAATTCGAAAGAGAGTAAATGTAAATAACGAAGGCCGCCATAGGCGACTCCAAGCTTTTCGCTTGTTCTTCTTCTAGATGCCTTCTAAGAATAAGGGACGTGTCGATTCCATGCTAGTTGAGTCTCAAAGTGAAACTCTTCGGCTCCGGTGTTCATGCAAAAAACAAAGAAAGAATAAAATAGTTAGAGGGGAGAATTCCATTCTTGACATTGTAAAAGTAAGTAGAATAAAGAAAGAAATGTCACATTCAATTTTGAACCATTTATAAATTAAAGAACCTTCCATACAATGCACCACCCATAACAGAGGAGGGCTTAAACATCTATCAGATTTTATACTTGATATAAAATGACAGATTCTTAAGCGAAAGGCTAAATTTGAGACAAACAACTTCGCTACAATATCAATGTAACAGAATGTTATCATAACGACAACTATTTCTAAAGTGCATTTTCATGTTTGTTATCCCACACAAGTTGAGCTCTACATGGTATACTTAAAGTTCTTTTAAAGTAACATGAACATATAAGATTAATTACCTCTTTCGTTATAGAATCCTAGAAGAACATGGCATCTAGTCATTCCTAAAATCATCTTTTCTACCATTTGAATACACAACAACACCTCAACAAGTTAACTCAATCACGCAGTGGTTAACTCCTCAAATACTAGTAATTATCTTTAAATATAGTTTCAAGTCGAGAATATGAAATACTCATGTTATGCCACAGAGAGAAACCAAGAAACAACACATCATCAAACTACTTAAAGAGAATTCTAAACTAACTCCAAGTTTACAGTTCAAGAGTCTGGGACATCTTCATGCATGTTTTCAATCAAGCAGAGCACCAACATCGTGCCAACAATCATATGATCCTAAACGTGATATCCAAATTCACGAATTGACATCACAGAAATGAAACTTATGTATTCATATAAGCATTTTGTCAAACATTCATCAATAAAATATTTTAATATATAACCAGAAAGTTAATTTCCAATGGCATAATTTCTACACAACAAATTTTTAACTTCTTCTATTTTAACAGAGTGAACCATTGTGCATCACATACCAACAGTAAAGAAAGAAATCTTGAGTATGGGAGTAACTGACCGTTTGTGGGCAGTGAACTGCATCATCGTTGGCCTCGAATCTACTCTCTTGTAACGAAAGATCCGAACTCCAGGCCGAACAAGTTCGATTACCTGTCACGGCCAAAGTTCACCGATACAGGAAGAAAGTTAACAACAGTGAGAGTAAAAATGATAGTGCTCGAGCAGAGGTGGATCCCTTCCTAGACTTAATATTTTTGACAATATAAAGTGGTATTTTTGTTCCTTCCAACCTCCGGTTTCGACTGAGATCCAAAAAGAGTATTTATAGAAAAAGTTAGGTTTTTGGAGTAGAGTTTTGGGCGGGATTTCGAATGTCAAACGGTCAAAATAGACATTTGAAAAGAGAATCAAATCTCTGAAATATGCAGAAAATCAAATGCTCTGAGAGGTGTTCTTGGCTCTTTGTGTCACGAGCGACCAAATCTGTAGCAGACAAGAGAGAGAAGGAGGAGTCATGGGATTCAAAGAAAAACAGAGAACTTCTTGAAATTGGCAAGGCAAGCTTCTGCCATGGTTGAGAAGAAGGTTGGAATTACACTAGAAGGGGGAAGAGGTGAAAGCAACGCATGAGATGAGAGAGTCGAAACCCTAATTGTTTTAGGTCTTTGGACTACAGATGGGCTAGTTTGAAGTGGCTGAAATGCAAGACTTTTGGGCTATTGAAATTTAAAAATGGCTACTTCAAAGAGACCGAAATTGTTGGGCTATTTGGACTCCTTTCTTCTTGTGCTTCTTCTAAGCTTCTAAGTTTATTCAAATATTTAATTTTTAAAATACATTATACAATAACAATAGTAGTAGTAATAATAATAGTAAGTAATTAATAATATTAATGATAATACTAATAATATTATTATTTAATAGCAATAGTAATGGTAGTAATAGTGGAAATAGTAGTAGTAATAATAATAATAATACTAATATTACTAATAGTGACATATGTAACAAAACTAGTGGTAAAATAAGGTATTCAAATTATTAGTAACTTAAAAGCTCAAGAGAATTAATTGGAAGAAAGGAGGGACAAAATTGGATTCAACACATGATTGTGGCAATGATTAGTTCCTTCAGAGCGTTGAGTTATGCATGTGATTTGTGGCGGTACATGTGAGGCTTGATGGCCGTTGTAATTGATTTTATTTGGAGATATTCAAGTATTATGGCATGTTATGTGTAGATGGATCCCCGAAGAGTCATAGTGATTTAGACCACTACTTGAGGATTGTATCTTCTGCGTTATGGGAATTCGGTTGCGTGTTGCAATGGTTCTCTTGAAATGAGCTAAGTAAAAGGTTTCTATATGATGAGGTGTGTATTCTATTAGTGGTTCATGAGTTATGATGAAATTCTTGTACTCATACGTATTGACATGATTAACTGCAGTAGGTAGCATGGGAATTGGAAGTTGAGGATCAAGGTTGCGGTTAAGTGTTGAGAAGAATGTTACAAGCTCGGATGAGCAGAAAAGGATTCAGATGTTTAGAGTAAACTGGTATTGTCTTCAGCATCACCTGAGGCTGGTGACATGTGCAAGAGGCTTTGTATGCTGATTGCGAATTCTTGATTTGCTTTACAGTGTTTGTGTGGTTAGTGGTATGGATGTGCAGACTTGTTGTCTACTGCGGAATGTCTTGGGAGCGTATCCCACCGGAAGATTTTATTTATGTGATATGTAGTCACTTGATTTATTGAAGATTTAAAACCAAGCGTGGAGATTTTTGGTACTATCGCTAATGTGAGAATTTATGCCTGATGGGCACTTGGTTCGTTTGGTTGTGGACTGTGGAAGTATGTTATGGATTTGACGGTTGTTCTTGTGTGTCAGGGGTTATTATGGATCCTTGAAAGGGTTATTAGCACAGTGCGGTACGATCAGAATCGGCTTGAGGTGCGTGGATGGGTCTAAAATATGAATGTGGGCTCTATATCAGGACGAATATGTTCATTTCAGCATAGCGCTCATTATGGAGGAGTATTAGGATGTTGGATGTTATTTCATCATCGGATATTTTGTGTAATACTATATTGTGCCGTGTGGGTTGTGAAACGACTTGGTCAATTGCATATGGGTTGAGGTTCCGCATAGCGATTGTTTTACATGAGCAGGATGGCTCTCGAGATGCAGATCATATATTGCACCTTAGTCGTGCTTGAGTTTTGTAGCGTATGGCGCTATCTGTCTCCCCAGGAATTGCATTATGCACTTCGCTTGGTTGTGGTTGGTATTCGGGTATTTCAAAGGTATGAGCATTTTAGCTCGATAAGTAATTCCTTTATAGATTATTATATGTGGATCGGGTGGCAAGCCGTCACAAATACATTATTTGGAACGGGTGGCACGCCACCACGAGTATCGTGGTTGGATTGGGTTATACGCTGTAACGGTATTATGTGTGGATCGGGCTGCACAACCGCAACAGTATGATGTTGAGTACAATCCCCTATATCTACTCTTGTGTGTTTTGTTTCTCATTTTCCGAGGAAGGTTCGTAACACCCTTTCGGTTGCTTAATTAGTTACATGGGTTGAGTAGTTCTTTCCAGAGTTCGTTTTTCTTATGTACTGCATTTGAGTTTGTAGCTTGTCGGCACATTGTGGTATCATATGAGATTTTTGGGCAGTGCTGGGGTGGCCTATTGCCTTAGAAGACTATACAGGGTGAGACGAGATTATTGGACCTGAGATTAGCGCGATCAAATTTATATAAGGCACATTAAAGAGTAAATACCGATATACAATCAAGAATGAGGCAATGGTTCTTGTCAAGAGGAGAAACTCAATGAATAGTTGACTCGACAGTTGGTTATAAATTTTTACACATCTCTTCCGTTGTGGCAGTATTGCAAGAGTTGGAACAGGACTTATATGTGTCATGAGGCGTGTTGTGAGCATCAGATTTGTGAAATTTCGGCCACTGTTATTAGAGGATATTATTATGGTCATGTGAGTTATGCAGTGCATAGTGTGGATTCAGCAAAGGTATGCAATCATATATTGGTGCATAGCGTAGTGATTGATACGGAGGTCGTATGTTGAAAGCATGCCTAGTGGAGAGTTTCTGTGACGACCCGGCCCGTTGTCATGTAAGTTACCTCCTCATTTCCCCCATATTATGTGCTCTATGTTTCAATATCAGTATTTGAGTTGATTGGATAGAATTGAATTGGTTTTAATTGGGAATGAGACACTTATCCTCTTAGAAGAAAGCTTGTTTTGGAAAAGTCAACCGGAAGTTGACTATATAGTTAGAAGGCTCAGATATGAATTCCGGTGATTTGGTTAGCTTCAGGGGATGATTTGTGACGTAGGAGTGCGATCGAAATTGATTTTGGAGGCTCGGTGCAGAATTAGGTTTGAATTGGCGAAGTTTGAATTTTGCGAATTCCGGTTGATAGGTGAGATTTTGATCCGAGGGTCAGAATGGAATTCCGAGAGTTGCAGCAGCTTCGTTGGGTGATTTTGGATATGTCTGCAAATTTTCAGGTCATTCGGACATCGTTTGTTTGGGTTTTTGATCAAAAATGCATTTCGAAAGTTCTTGAAGAACGTAGGCTTTGATTTGGTGAAATTTGATGATTTTGATGTTAATGATAGTGTTTTGATGGTTCGAGAAAGTTTGAATAAGGTTTTAGGATGTGTTGGTGCTTTTGGTTGAGGTCCCGGAGGCCTCGGGGTGATTTCGGATGGTTAAACGGGAATTTTGGAAGCTTATAGCAGGTATGATCATTTTGGCTTCTGGTATTTCCGCATCTGCGAAAAAGGAGCCGCAGGAGCGGTTCCACAGATGTGGCTATGGGGTCGCATTAGCGGTCCTGGAGGGGCCTGGCATATTCCGCATAAGCGGAAGCCTTTCCGCAAAAGCGGGCACCTCAGGTGCGGTATTCGACCGCAGAAGCGGTCATGAGAGTATTGTGGATACCGCATAAGCGGTCATCTTGATCGCAGGAGCGGCAACCGCATAAGCGGTTTAAGACCGGAGAAGCTGTCCTAGGATTTTTAAGTGAGACCGCATAAGCGGTCATTTTGGTCGCGTGTGTGGGACCGCAGGTGCGGTAATTTGACTGCATAAGCGAAAAACGACCTGGAGATATAGTGAACAGTGTTCACGAATTGGGAAAAGAAGGAAAACATTTTGGGACTTCGACTTAGGCGGCTCTTGGGCGATTTTTGAGAGAAATCAAATGATTTTCATCAAGTATGAATCATTTGACTCGAATGATGTTTTTATAGTGTAAAACCATGGATTAAACACTGAATTTCAAGAAATTAAAGGGTAAAAGTGAAGGTTAGGGCTTGAAACCTAAGAGAGTTTAAATTGACGATTCGAGGGGTCAAATGGACTCCGATTCTTGTGTATTGGTTATGTACGGACTCGTGGTGAGACGAGGAATCTGGTGATATGAATTTCATAATTTTTCGAGAAGTGGGCTCGGGGCTCGGGTTTTGCCAACTTCGTGTTTTTCGGTGTTTTTCGATGGGTATTGTTCCCTTAGCATATTGTAATGCATTCGCTCTGATTTTGGTTAGATTCGATGCACGTGGAGGCCGAATTGAGGGGCAAAGGCTTCGCGAGCTAGAGATTTCACCAGTTCGAGGTGAGTAATACTTGTAAATGATATCCTGAGGGTTTGAAACCCCGGATTTGCACATCATAGTGTTGTATTGTGGTGACTTGCACGCTAGGTATGAGCGTGGGGTAGAGCACCGTTGGGGATTGTGACTTGGTCCATCCTGGTTGTTGATTTTACTGCATGATTGACTGGATACTACTTGATGCTATCATGATTTGGGCTGATTGCCATGTTTTGGGCTTCGTGCCGATTATTTGAATCCTTTAGGGATTGATATCACTATTTTTGCATTACATTGCATATTATTTGACCTCAGTCCAAGGTTCTAAATACTGTTTTACAAACTCAGCCATCTTTCTAAGATTTAAAAACTTAAATGATATTTTACTGACGTTTGAGCCGAGAACTGCTATTTTGCTATTGCCCAAGGGGCTTATGTGCATTTCTGGACTGTGCATGGATCGGGCTGCGCGCCGCAGTGGTGTGACATTGATATCATTGATATTGTGCTTGGGCTGTAGGAACCCCTCCGGAGTCTGAACCCCCACAGTGAGCGCGGGTATCCAAATGGATCGGGCTGTATGCCGCAGCGTTCATGTGCATTGCATTGCATTCACGTATTGATTCCTGTCTGTACTACGTGGCATGACATTTAGCACTCTCATATCATTGGCATCCATGCTATTTCTTACATTGTGTACCAGATACCCTGGTGTTATTTGTAAATAGAGTGTTGTGCTCGAAGGGCTGACTTGTGTGCGGACTTGCACTACCTGATATCACATTCATATGCCTACTGTTGGAAAAAGAATATTTTCAAAAGAGATTTTAAACTGAGCTAGATATTTTCTAAAGGATTTTCACGGTTTTACTGTTTTCCTAAAAAGGTTGTACTGTCCCATATAGCATGATGGAGTGTTCTTACGTAATTTCTTACCGCTCAATTATTATTTACTTCTATTATCACTGAGTTGAAAGTACTCACTTTACTCCCTGAACCATGTGTGCAGATTCAGGTGTCTCGGGAGCATAGTTGAGCTATTCGCTGCTTCAGAGTTTCTCAGAAGTTGTC
>MU728835.1:0-19423 GCA_026770625.1 Nicotiana glauca
TCCCAAATCAACTCTGGACTTCTTGAAATTTAATTCCGACCATGCGTACAAGTCATAATACCTGAAATGAAGCTATTCATGGCCTCCGACTGCTGAATGAAGCGCTGGTACTCAAAACGACTGGTCGGGTCGTTACACTGGGTCCTTGTCCCCAGCAGAGTCTCCAGAGTTGTCACACCTGCTTTTTACCTACACCCCCCAGAGAGGGTATAATAAAGAGAGTTTTTCCGATTAAAGGACAATTGAAACGGGATTATTATTTAAATATTCAGAGTCTCCATGTCACGACCCCAGTTCTCCCTCCATGAACATGTCGTGATGGCACCTAGTCCCTATGACTAGGTAAGCCTAACAATGCGAAAGATAAACCAATTTGCGGAAGAAAGTAATTAAACTGAACTAGTGATATAAATCAGTGTTAAAGGTACAACAACAAGTCTCGAAGCTAACAAATATTCCCAAAACCCGAAATCTCACAAATCACAAGATAAGGGATACATAAGAGGCTCTGACTCAAGAATGTCTATACAAAGGAGAAATACTGAAAGAACTATACTTATTACAGAAAGCTGGAAAGGGANGACTAATAGAACTGAATGGGAGTACATGTACCTGCACAACAAAAATGTGCAGAAGATTTGCATGAGCACACCACAGCGATGCCCAGCTAGTACCAAGACTAACCTCGGTGGGGTAGTGATGAGGAACAGTCAAGGCACCTACCGATGAAATAAACAATATAATCACGGTAGATAACGAAACGATATATAAATATATAAAGTCTGCATGGATAGTCAAAAATGATATAGATAGAAATAAAGGGGAGGGCAACAGTAACAACAAGAATATAATAAATGATGATACAAAATGACGGCAGAATCACAATCCAAATCCTAAGATCAAGACACAGCAAAGGCCGCTAGTCAACAACTCATATCCCCCAATGATGTTTACATAAGGTCTTATTCAACTCTTACTATAATTTCACCAAGTCTCGGACAAAACATAACTCACGAAAGCCCAGCATCTGAAATCTAACACCTGGCATCCTGTGCCCCATCAATCTCATGATCATGCTGACAACTAACTGGATAACTAGGGACACTCTCACATATATAATGGATAACGATGGCATATCTCCACCCTTAGCAAAATCGGAAGGTATTCACCTCTAATGGGGAGAGTCCAACTATGTGTATGCTTGGGCAAGTGTGTTTAACAATAACTCTACCAACTAGTAAGTATAAGAGATGGAACGGCAAGCACCCAAAATGTTTGCACACGGATAGAATCAACAAAAATATCATCTCAGAACAAAATGAGTTTAACAGGGGATCTCCCAGGATATTGTCTTGTAGTCCCAAACATAAATATGTGTGCTAGGGATCTCTTGGTATTCTGAGGATCTCTTGGTATCCTCAATATATGTACTAGGGATCTCTTGGTATCCTGAGGATCTCTTGGTATCCTAAATATATGTGTTGGGGATCTCTTGGTATCCCAAGGATCTCTTGGTATCCTCAATATAAGTGCTGGGGATCACTTGGTATCCCAAGGATCTCTCGGTATCCTCAATATAAGTGCTGCGGATCTCTTGGTATCCTGAGGATCTCTTGGTATCCTCAATATAAGTACTGGGGATCTCTTGGTATCCCGAGGATCTCTTGGTATCCTCAATATATGTGCTAGGGATCTCTTGGTATCCCGCATTACAGCCCAATCAACATAAATGTACATGTGCACGACATCACCCTTTGTGCCTTATCACCCTTTCTCACCCAAATAATAGAACAAAAATATCCCGGCAAGGGAGTCAACAATAGAAGACAATAATGTCCCGGCAAGGGAATCCACAATAGAAACAATAAGATCCCGGCAAGGGAATCCACAATAGAAATGATAATGTCCCGGCAAAGGAACCAACAATAGAAACAATAACGTCCCGGGAAGGTAACCAACAATACATAAGAAGGGTCACGGAAAACCAAGAAGCACGATAACCTCCACAAATAACAAGACATAATAAGTGTGTGATAGCTACACCGGTGACCACAACAATTGGACATATAACATATTTGCACGACGTCAAAGAGGAAATTAGAATCAAGAAGTGTCCAGACAATAAGGAAGTTAACATGAATCAAATAATTACAATTAAGGAAATATCATCTAAACCTAAGATATCTAACTTCTTTCCAATTAAGACCAATTAAGCATATGAGAGATAGAAATACTGCTTTTTTTTTCAAATAAAGACAAGCGGTTAGGAATGATACTGTGACGATAGAAGGGTAAGAGTCCACAGTTAGACAGGTATAAATCAATTTGGCAACAAGTATACACCAGAAGGGAAAATAAGTTCCAAGTAAGACATGTAGAGGTGAAACTAATGGCAGGGAACTCAATTATATCGAGAACAACTTCATACTCAGTGATGATAAGGGTGTAAGAGCCTAAAAGGATCAATTTACCACAAATAAATCCAAGAATACACTAGTCACCTCGCGTGCAAGGAATACAATCAACATAGAAGACTCAAATCCTAAGGGGAAGTCCCCCACACAAGGTTAGGCAAAATACTTACCTCAAACCAGCTAAAATCAACTAGGAACCACATTCTTGCCACGAGTTCTCGACTCCAAATGGCCCAAATATATTCAATTAAATCACACATTGTAATTAACATTTTAAACAACTGATTCTATTATTTAATTCAAAGCTAAAGCGCGAAATTAGGTAAAATGACCAAAATGCCCCTCAGGACAACATCTCGAAACCGGATAAATTTAACATTTTCAGAACCTTCGTACTCCCACGAGTCTAACCATATAAAAATCTTTCAAGTCGGAGGTCAAACACTCCCTCAAAACTTAATATAATTCGGTCTATGAAGTTCTACCCATTTTACGTTCAAAAACTAAAATTAAAGGATGAAATTAAGAGGAGATTCATGGAAATTGGTCTAAATCAAGTGAGAATCACTTACCCAAGTATCTCAGGTGAAAATCCCTTCAAAAATACCCAAGAATCGAGCTCTAGAAGTCAAAATATGATAAAATGGTGAAACCCTCGAATTTGGGATTAAATCTGTCTGCCCAGACATTTTGTTCTATGCGATTGCAAGAGAAGCAATGCGATCGCATAGAGTAAAATTGGAAGGCCTAGAAAAAGGCCTATGCAAACGCATATGGATTCGTGCGATCACAGAAAAGGAGGGAACATAATTATGCGATCGCGAACAAGTCTATGTGATCGCATAGAAGGAAATGGAACCCCTCTAGAATACACTATGCGATCGCGGAGGTGATGATGCGATCGCATAGAAGGAATTGATGCTGCCCAAAATTTGTGCTATGCGATCGCGGGACAAGCAATGCGATCACATAGAAGGAGATACCAGATAGCAGAACAACAGTTCAAAAAGGAGGAAAAAGGATCCGTAGTCCATCCGAAACACACCCGAGGCCCCCGAGGCCCCCGGGACCCCGTCTAATTTCACACACAAGTCATATAACCTAACACGGACTCGCTCGAAGTCCCAAATCACATAACACAACATCGAAACAACGAATCAAACCAAAAATCAAGCTTAAGAACTTCCAAATTTTCAAATAACAAATCTCATGCCGAAACCTATCCATTCAACTCGGAATGAAGCCAAATTTTGCAGACAAGTCCAAAATAACATAACAGAGCTGCTCCAAATCTCGGAATCGCATTCTGACCCCGATATCCCAAAAGTCAACTGTGGGTCAAACTTCTTCATTTTCCAACTTCAACGTTCGCCGAAATGCCTCAATTCACTCTACGAACCTCTAAATCTGAATCCAGACGCACGCCTAAGTCCAAAATCACCATACAAAGCTGTTGAGATCATCCACGACCCATTCCGGGGTCTTTTACCCAAAAGTACAATTTCGGTCAACTTTTCACCGTTCTAACTTCCAAAATAAGGTTTCTTCTCTAAATTTGACTCTAAACCATCCGAAGGCCGAATTCCACCATGCACGAAAGTCGATACTCATATTTCGAAGCTGCTCCAGACCTTATGCCGCTAAACGGAGCATAATTTCTCAAAATGACCTTTCGGGTCATTACACGCCACTTGGGAGATTGATGGTGTCCCAAGTCACCGGTTTGAAAATCCCAAATCGAGAAAAAGAATGACTCTGTTTAACAGTCATTATTTTAAAATAAAATATTTTTAAAATAATTTATAACAAGACAAATGAGTAACAATAAGTGAAAAACATGATTTTAGTTTTTAAAGAAAAGTTAAAATTATTAACAGAACCAAACAAAGGGAATTAAATACTTAAACTCAGTACCATAATAAAGAAACTCAATCACTACACTGCTCAAACATTCATCAAGTAAAAATCATATATTAACATGCTTAAAAGTAACTATAGGAGAAGATGGACCTCAACGTTGAATATGATATTTTATAGCTTTGCAATCCAAAACGAACATGATCATGAACGAGCAACTCGACTTAACTTCGAACGAAAACCCCCGCAGAACTAATCTGAAATTGACCCCGTTTCAGCTTCCAACAAAATAAACGGGTGAAGATGAGTTACATGATGAGGAAGATGGCGTTAAGGTTTGCTGCTTGAAAAATGGAGAAGAAGAAGCTCTCTTGCTTGAAAAAAAAAAGAAAAAGCTCAAGGGAGGGGGAAGGCTCATGAAGAAGACGAAGTGGTATGTCTGTGTATATAAAGTGTATATCCAGCGTATATCGAGTGTATAGCCCCGTCTCCGTCAAGAAGAAGCCATCCCTTTTTTTTTCTCTCTGTTTTTTTTTTTGAACTTCTCTCTCCTTTTTTGAACCTCTCCTGCTTCAGCTGCTTCAGCAGAATGGGGAGGTCCCCTTTTTTAAAATTATCCCACACTCCCTCTCTCTTTCCCCCCAAATTCTCTCCTCTTCTCAAAGTGATTTGCCCCTTCTTTTTATCCACTCCAATAAAGAGACCACTAAGGGAGATGGCTATGGTTTTCTTAGTAAGGTGGGGGTCCAAAATTTTTCTTCTTTTTCAGTGTATATCGAGTGTATATGGGAGCATACAGCTCTCTCCTCTCTCGTCTAACCTCTGATGTGTGTGAGTTTTATGGGGGGGGGGGGATTGTGAGTGGTAGAAAAGTGGGGGACAAGGAGTGGGGAATAATGGAGAGTGGAGCATTGAGTGGGAAAAGTAGAAAGTGAGTGGGGAAAGTGGGTTGTGAGTGGAGAAAGTGAGGAAAGTGGGTAGTGAGCGGGAATAAATTCAAACATGGTCAAAAATTAGGTGTTCACATACCCCATAGAAATTTACGCTGATGTTATTCTATTTTATTGATTATGTAGGCAGGTAGACAGATGTACTGCCTAATATGGTTGGGTAACTGATTTAGAGTAGATTTTATTAAAGTAGCTCTTCCTGTCAATGTTAGAAAATTAACTTTCCATCCTGAAAGTTTATTTTTAAAATTGTTAACACTACAAGAAAATGGGTTTTTAGCTTGGGAAAATCTGGCTGTTAAAAGTCCAATTCCCGTTATTATAAGTTGATAACGATCGAAAAATTCGGTCGTCACCGGTCGTTAAAAGTTAACGATCGGTTCACAATACGGTCGTTAAAGGATCTTTAGCAACGATATAATTTCCGGTCGTTATACATACTTTTTAGCGATATGATTTTCCCCTCGCTAAATTATTATCCGGTCGTTAAAAGTCTTTAACGACAACAATGTATTAAGTCATTTCGAGTGCTTTTAGTGACCGATATATCCTTCGATAATTGTATAATTACTTTTAACAATCAAAATTCTCTTCGTTAATAGTCATTTATCTGTTTGAAAAAACTGTCACTAAAGAGTTTTAATGACCATATTTTTCTTTGCTAATATGAAAATGCAATAAATATAATTAAGAAAATTTAAATTACATGAATAGTAATAATTATTTATATGCTTTCATACACGCTCAACAATACTGAAAAATAAACTAAATATATGATATCTTGTTAATACAAGAACTAAAGTTTCATATTTACCAGAAATCAATCCAAATTGTAAGAAACCTATCTTACTAAAATAATGAAAAGTAAAAATAAACAAACCCAGCCAAGAGACAACTGGAAGCATAAAAAGAGGTGAGTTAAGCATCATTTTTAACAATTCCTAGAAAGAGAAAAAGTAAAATTGCAGCATATATATGTACATAAGATAGTGTCTTTAAAGCATCGCCGACGAACCAAAAATCTCTTGTACTTCAACTTGCTCTAAACTTTATTCAATGATAGGTTCTTCAGACTTCAATTTTTTGATCTATTAAAATAAAAAATATATGCCAGTTTAGCAACAAAGAATAAACAACTAAAGAAGAAAAATCAGATCCATTAAAGGCTACACTGATGTCTATAAATGAGAAAGTGAAAAAATACAAAGATCATATGACATAACGGTAGATAGTATTGTAGCAAGAATACGACACAGTAAATTTTCTATATCTGTAGACGATGATCATAAGACTATTAAGTGGTAGTTCTACATCATCCAATCTTGTCACACTAAAACCTGCCCAACGAGTGTGACTTTTGGGAAGCAAATCCCAATAGGGGTGGGCGTTCGACACTTTAGTTTGGTATTTAAGAACTTCTATTCGGTATTTCGGTATTCGATTTATTAATTATGTATACTAATTACCGTACCAAATTAGTTCAGTACGGTTCAGTATTTCTTATTTGGTTCGGTACATGGTTACCATTTATCAATTTACATAACAAATTTGCATGACAAATTTCTATAAAAAATGCAGCAGCAAGTGCATCTAACGAGCAGCAACAACAAATTGTTGTCCATTTTCTTACAGTAATCACACCAAATTCATACAGTAAAATGAAAGCAATGTAACAATAAAACAACATCTGGTAAATCAACACATTATATGAACTCACAAAATGGAGGATTCAAATGAGAAAAGAAAATGATATAATTTGCCTCTGTTTAATATTTGTTGCGGTAAACCTTTTGTTGTTGATTCTACACTTTGACTTTTTGCTAGTGGTGCTCTCTGTAAGGGCTGAAAATTCCTATGACATTGTGTAGGATATGTTTTATAGGAAAGAATATGAAAGTATAACTCTATTAGTCCATTTATGAGAACTTAAACCATAAACTGTAAACTCGCCAACTTTTTTTCTTTTTTTTGGTGAAATTTTTTTTTATTGATCTCCACCTGACAAGAATATTTATATTTTGTAACCAACTATAACTATAAGCTATTCTTTCCTTCTATGTATCCCTACTTTGTAGTTTTGCTCTATAAAAAAAAGTTATCCATTCCTTTTCTTTCCTATTGTTTCTGTTATCTCTGATCATTTGTAGTCTATACTTGCTATCCTCTTTGATATTCTGCCACATTTTCCCTGGTATTGGCACTTTTTTGTTCCATAGGGCTTCATTTTTTTCTTTCCATATTTCATACATGACTGCTGCTATCATAGCAGTCACAAATCCTTTGCATAGTCTGCCTTTGATACTTCTTCCAAATTTCCTTCATATGTTATTCTGATCTAAGTTGTTGCTCCTTAATCCCAACCAGTTGCACAGCTCCTCTACAGTTTTCCTTGAGAATTGCCATTCAAAGTATAAGTGTTGGATTGTTTCATCGTGGTTGCCACATAGAAGGTAGGTCTTCTCCTGGCTTGCCCCTATCTTGTGTAGTCGATATCTTGTAAGTAGTTTGTTCCTCATTATCAGAGATCCTATGAAGCTATGCTTTGGCACATTCAATCTGTTCCAGATCCATCTAGAATATGGCCATTTAGGTGCTTCTCCTCTTCTCCATTTGTATCCCTCTTTCGAAGTGTATTTTTTGCTCAGTCCTTTCCAACCTTGTTGTTCAAATCCAGCTTCAAATCTACTTTTAATATCACATATATTCTTCCAGTACCATGTACTATCCTGTGGTGCTTTATATTGCCACCAGTCCTTCCCTTTTATATAGATATGATTCACCCATGTAACACATAAAGTATCACTTTTTTGTTCAATGTTGCATACATATTTTGCAATTGCTGCTTCATTCCATACAATACATTCCTGAATGCCTAGAGCTCCCTCTTCTTTTGGTCTACATACAACATCCCATGCTACCAAAGGTGGTTTGTTAGTAATCACTTTCCCATCCCATAGATAGTTCCTGCATATTGCTACTATTGCTTTTCTTACCTTTTTAGGCAGTATAAAGATAGATGCCCAGTAGGTGTATAGGTGCAGTAGTACAGTATTCACCAGCATAGTTCTCCCTGCATAAGATAGGTTTTTGGATCCCCATCCCTTGATTCTTATTATGATCTTATCTATTAGTTTTTTCATAGTCCACTGCATTCAGTTTCTTTGGAGATATAGGCACACCCAAGTAATTGAATGGTAGCTTACCTCTCTTATACCCAGTCACCTCACTTATATCTTCAATTTCCTTTATGTTCATATTTGCACTGAAGATGTTTGACTTTTCTGCATTAACTGTCATCCCTGAAGCCTTGGAAAATGTCATGAGACCCCTTAACATGAGCATTACAGAGGTATACTCCCATTTGCTAAACAGAATCATGTCATCTGCAAAACATAAGTGTGTCAGCTTCAGTCCTTTACATTTGGTATGAAACCTAAACTCCTTTTGCTGAGTTACATGCCCTATCACTCTAGTAAAGTACTCCATACAGATCACAAACAAAAAGGGTGATATTGGATCCCATTGCCTTAGCCCTCTCTTTCCTTTTATGTTCCCATAACATCCTCCATTCAAGCTGATGCTATAAATGGTTGTGGATATGCATTCCATTATCCATCTTATGAATTCTTCAGGGAAATTTAAAGTATGTAACATCTCCTCTACAAAATTCCATTCTATAGAGTCATAGGCTTTCTTTAAGTCCACCTTTGATTAAGCAGCTTTTTGTAGTGTTTTTCCTGTTATATAATCTAACTAGATCTTGAAATATCAGGATATTTTGCACTATTGTCCTTCCTTCCACAAATGCACTCCGATTTTATGATATGATATCTGGTAGCACCTTCTTTAATCTATTGCATAGCATCTTGGATATGATCTCGTAGACCACATTACAGCATGCTATAGGTCTGTAGTCTCCTACTGTTGCTGCATGAGAGGTATTATAGTGTTGTTCATTGCCCTTAGCATCTTCCTAGTTTGAAAGAACTCCAATATTGCCTCAGTGATATCTTGGCCAGCAATAGTCCAGCTATCTTTGAAAAATTGGCTTCCATACCCATCTGGTCCTGGTGCTTTTGTACCTTCTATTCCCCATAGTGCCTCTTTGACCTCCTGCTGGCAGAATCTTTTGGTCAATTGTTATCTTTGTTCTTCTGACACTCTTGTCCCTTCCTGTACAATGCTGCTTGCAACATGGTTCCTGTTCTTTTGTTTTGTGCCCAATAAGTTCTTGTAGAACTCCTGAAAAGCTTCAGCAACTTCCTATGTATCATGCACTGTTTCCCCATGGATGCTCTGAATGGTGAACACTCTAGTTGCTGTTCTTTTTGCCTTGATCACTGAGTGGAAGTATCTAGTATTCATGTCTCCATACTAGAGCCATTGCACTTTGCTTCTTTGCTGTAGGTACTTTATTTTTGCCTCTTTCCAGTATGTATATTCCTTGTTCAGCTCCTTCTCTTCTCTACTAAGTTTTTCATTTCTAGGTTCTCTTTGTATTTTCTCCTAACACTCCATCAGCCTCTTCTTACTATTTTCTTCTCTTTTCTCCACCTTACTAAATCTGTCATTATTCAACTTGTTCAATTCTTTCTTGAGTCTATTCAGTTTCCCAACTACCTGGTACATTTTTGTTCCTTCCACCCTACTCATGAAGGATCTATCCAAGCTCCACACGTTATAGTATCTGAACCTCTTCTTTTTTGGTCCTCTATCTCATTCCAATTGAATAATTGCAAGGCTGTGATCATACTCCCCTGCTGGCATGTAGTGTACTTCAACAGCTGGCAATTTGTTTACCCATTCATCATTGATGAATACCCTGTCTATTCTGCTAAGTACCCTGGCTTTACTATCTTGCTTATTGCTCCATGTATAGAAGTAGCCTGATGACTTCATCTCCTGCAGTTTACAGTATTCCACACATTCTTTAAAATCTTTAATTTTAGCATAGGTCACTTTATTCCCCACTCTATCCTCTTGAGTGATTATAGAATTCATGTCTCCTATTATTGACCATGCTCCTTTAATATGATCGGCTATATTTCCTATATCTCTCCATATTTCTTTCCTCATTTCTTGGTCATTAAACCCATATATTATTGTAATATTCATTTTCTTCCCTGTGCTTCTATGTGTGATCATGTTGTTGATCAGTTGTTCAGTTACCTTTTCCACATGTATTGTGAAGATTTGTGGTATCCACAGTATCCATACCCTCCCTGCATTATGTTTTAAGTGATTGGTTGTATAGGACCAACCTGTGCAAAGATTAAGAGCAGCTGTGTTAGCCTTAGCTCTCTTAATCTTTATTTCCAAGAGCCTAAACAGTCCAACCTATTGTCTGTGAAGGAATAGATTTACTTGCTTCTATTTGGTTGTTTAGTTTAGGCCCCTGGTGTTCCAAAATCCAATCCTATCCATTAGGGGGCTGGGGTTAAGGCCCCCCCACCTTGCCTTATTTTGTTGTTTCTTTCTTGCATTTTCTTTGGATTCTCCATTGCTTGTTCCCCTCCTTCCTGGCTTTCATTGTTCCTGCTGCTTATTTGTGTACCTACCCTTATTGTTCTGAGTTCCTTTATTTCTCCATGTTTTTTTCCCTTGCACCACATGCCATTTTTCTTGTTCCATTTTGTTTGTGTCTGCTTCTGCGTCTTTCTCCATCCTTTCCTATTGTTTTCCTGTGTTTTGTTCTATTTAATTCTTCTTAATTGTTTCTATTTGCTTTTGCTTTCCTATTGCTCCTCTTTATTCTTTTTGTGTAATGTCCTCCTTTCCAACAATGCTCTTTTCTGTCCCCTTCTCTTCTCTTCTCTTATCTGTCTTTTGCATTCCTTCATGTCATGTCCATAGTTGCCACAAGTTGTGTAATAGGTTGGTTTTCATTCATATCTCAACTCTAGTTCTATGATTGCTCCCCATTCATTCTCAAACATAACAACTTCTGGGTAGTCCTGGTCCATTTTCTCCTGGTCCATTTTCACCTCCACAAGTATTCTTGCAAATTGTAGCCTCTGCTTTTGTGTAGTGGCTCTATCTGCCTTAAGTGGATTACCTATCATTCCTGCTATTTTGGCCAGTGCATTTTGCCCCCAATACTTAATATCTAGATTCATTAGTCGAATTCGCACATGAATTTTGTCAACCACCTGTTTGTTGAACTTGCTATCCGGGCTCCATGGCTTCATTACCATTAGCTTTTTATCAAACAATCTAACTCCTTCTTCCACTGCCTTTTCCTTGCTTTCTAATGAGTGAAATCTTACTATGAAGACTCCCCTATTGACCTGTGCAATTTTATCGATTCCCAGTGTTCCCCATACACGTTTGAAATATCCTTCCATTACTGTTTGTGGGGGATTTGACCCTAAGACATAACAGATAACTGTCGATTTCCAGTATATTATCTCATCCTTAATATCATCCATCGTGATTTTCATATTCCCTTTCCCTCATTCTTCTCTAGCTTCAGTTAGGTCGTATCCCTCACTTGCTTGCCCTTTTCCTATAATTATACTCCACGCATTCCCAGTTTTTGGAGTTTTTGCATGGGTAATTTCCTCAATTAGTATTTATTCACTAACCTCTTCATCCGCTTGTTCTGCCCAGGATCTCATGTCGGTGTGTTCCTTGCCATTGTTGATGATTTCTCCAGATCCAAAGGTGTTATTTCTTGAATTGCATTAACATTTCTAAATTTCCTTGCTTATGAGGTCTGTGTTACATGTTTTAGGTCTCCATCAGTAGTATCTCATTGTCCATTACTCCTTCCTCCTCCAGTTTTAGCTTTCCTCGCCATATCAGTTGCCTGAGAGAAGAATGTTCATTCTAGAGAGAGAAAATTTCAGTTTTTCTCTATGCAGTTTAGAAAAGGTATTCCCTCCTTCATTTTTTGCCAGCACAATTTTTGGTTTAGCTATATGTTGTATTTCTAAATTCTAATAATATTGTATAAGTCCTGGTTGTATTATCATATTTTAGATATTTTATAAGAGCATGTTTTATTCAATCTGTAGTTTATGCAGAATTTCATTAATAGAATACTACATAACCAACATACAAATTTATGAAGGACAAGAGAACTTTCCGGTTTGGACTCCAAATCAAAGTGGAAAATTCTCTTGCAAATCTGCTCGGAGAACTTTAAGGAAGTTCAAATCAGTTACTCTTACAGCTATGAAAATCTGACATCCTAAACTCCCTTTATAAGGTTCTTATTTTATGTAAGAATGTTAGCTTACAGATTACCTACTGATGATATTTTATGTTTTGTGCCCTGTAGATGCTATTTTTGCGGAATTCACCAAGCAACAGTGGTTTTGCTTTATGTCAAAGAAGATTACCACGTGTAATTATATTTTTTATCAAAATCATTGACTATCCGGGGGGGAGAGATCAACGAGGATGTTCCACACCGTATTGGGGTAGGATGGATGAAGTGGAGGTTAGCATCTGGAGTATTGTGTGACAAGAGAGTGCCACTAATATTCAAAGGTAAGTTCTATAAAGCACTGGTTAGGTCGGCCATGATGTATGGAGCTGAGTATTGGCCGAATAAGAAATCACATATCCCACTATAACAAATATGGGATACGACGATAAATGTCGTCATAAGTCGCTTAAATGTCACAGAATTGTTTACCAACATTTATTTTATATTTATATTAAATGTCGGTAATTTCAATGTCGTTAATTTTGCGACATTTAAATTAATGTCGAAAAATAACTAGTGTCATTTATTTACAATGTTTTCAAATGTCAATAATTTGAGCTCTTAACCTATTTTGTTTATGATATGTATAGAAATGTCACCAAATTATTTATAATTTCTCCCATATGATTTGAATATTAATATCACTATCAATAACTATGGTTATGTTATAAAACAATAAAAGAAGTAGAAGAGTATTGCAGAGCAAAGTAGAGAGAGAGGGAATTCTTATTGATATGAGATGATTCACAATGGAATAGAACCCTTTATTTATAAGGAGATGGTGACTTAGCCAGCAAGTAGTAAACCCTAGAATCTCTCTAGAATATAGACATTCACCTTAAATAGAATTCTATTTATAACACTCCCCCTTAAATGTCTATTCAACAGATAATGTGCCTCGTTAAAACCTTAACTAAAAGAAAACCCAATGGGAAAAAAAATCTAGAAAAGGAAAAGAGTACACATGTTTAGAAATGTGCCTATTGGTTGCCTCGCTAAAAATCTTTCAAGGAAAACCCAGTGGGACAAAACCTTGTAAGGGAAAAAAGAGTGCAACGCGCATTAACTGCACCTGATGAGAAAATCAATTCACATATTTAAGCATTTGCATTCCAATCTTGTGCACCATCTTCAAAAGATCTTATTGGAATCGTCAGTTCAATATTTTCACATAGTGGTGAAAACTCTTGCTATCATATTATCATGCATATAGTTATAGCAAGATACATTTATGCATAAATTGCACTGAGGATATGGTACTTCAAGATCAAGAATTGTATATTTTTAAGAAATTTAAATCCTTTGGGGATTGTCATATAAGCATAGTCAAATAAGCCATTTAATAGACTTTAATTAGATGCATATCAAGTTTTCATGTCATGCTAGACAAATGAGATATCCAAAACTGATTGCACATATCATTGACTTTATACTTTCAAGTGTTTGAACTGTAGGTCCAAAACAACTTGTCTTTCATATGAAACCAATTCTACTTGAATTATTTCTCTAGACTTAAGATCCTCATTTATACTTAGCGCTATCATAGATGTCGTCGACGAACATTTTATATCGGTTCCAACCTCCTTATTTTTCATAAAGACATAACATAGAGATCTCTTCATTCATATATTCAGGTACCTGAATCTCTCATGAGATTTTATGAAGTGTTATGTCATGTGATCTTCTAGATCACTTGCCTCCTTTATTATGATCATTTTGATCATTTGCTCATCTTCTTTATCAAGAAGTTTATTTGAAACCGATTGCCTATACGCTTTAAACGTACCATAGACTTTGTCCTTCTAGGATTTAATAGGAGCATTTGCAATGAGAATATTGTTACTTTCGTTGGGTCAGCAAATACGTCTGGCA
This sequence comes from Nicotiana glauca, assembly GCA_026770625.1. Taxonomy (NCBI): domain Eukaryota; kingdom Viridiplantae; phylum Streptophyta; class Magnoliopsida; order Solanales; family Solanaceae; genus Nicotiana; species Nicotiana glauca. Next base: position 14,307 of record MU728835.1, read on the forward strand.
TGCTTTGCAATATATTGCAGATAAATTATCTTTTATGAACTTCAAGTTCATATTATCTTATTCGAGAATCTAGATGTACACATGATAATTCATTACACGTAACTTTTCTCAACTTTGTATCTTGTCTCCCCCTCATGTTAGAAAAACTAACTTGCTTCCTCAATTTTAAAAATCCATCTTTGTGCGTTATGGTGTTAATCAAAATACACACCGTACATCAATAATAATAAGATGGAATTATTTGGTTCCTGACCCTGAACCACTTATGAGGGGAGAAAATAATATACTTTTGTATATATTGTATATCAAACTGATATACAAAATTTTGTTCTCATAAACAATTGTTTAGCTATTAAGTGGAGGCACTCAATAAATTATTTTTCTAAACTAACTGTAATGTAAACCAACTTATCAAGATGAACTATCTTGAATAACAAATCTGGAAATTATGCTCTAAATCAAATTATTGAGCAAGTTACCTCGCAAACACCATGTTGCGGGTTAACAAATAACCGCGCATGTAACCATCTCATAGATGCATCTTATGTGGTATATATGGCAGGTGAATGGGCCCATATTCATATTTGATATTTTCAGCATTCATGGGATTCAATTCCAATTTTAGTTGGTCTATAAATTAATAAGAACAAACAACGTAAGAGAATTCGTAAAGAACTTTCTAACTCTTTAATATTTACCCATGTGAATTCTCTATTATTTTTGCACATCATACTTAAATTGATATGGCTAAATCAATTATGCCCACTGAATAAATTATCAATATTGATAAACTTTAGATTTACACTATGACGTGTGCAATTATCAATAAACTTCAAGTTTATTATGATATGGATTTTTATATCAATAAATATCTACTTTATTGTTGTATTCTTTTATTTGTGTAGTAAAAACTGGAGAATAAAGCGGATAGCTTTTCACATACATATTGCTACGTTACAAATTGTAGTAATAGAAGATATTGAATCTTTCCTTTATTTATAGTCTCAATACAATCAACCTCTTTCGCGTAACTGAATAAGTTTCTTTGAGACTTACTACAACACAATATCTTATTGGTAATCAATTGTGTTTCTCCAAAATAGTATAATTGGCTCTGCAGAGTTCTCAATTAATTTTGTACTATCACATATTCATCAATATCCATATGATGAATATCTCTTTTAAGGAGAAAGTTATACCATTATAGTCATGGTCAAAATTATACGCAAGATATATTTCTTGTATTATTGTTGTCCTTTAATTATCATATTGTCAAAATATTTTGGCATATAATAAGTACGTGACCAATGACCATTTATGCCATAATAGTGACATTATTTTCTTATATCATCTCAAACATCCTTCTAGAGGTGAGTGCGGTATATTCACTAACACTAGCACATTCATATTCTTCCAAGAATGAATATGTATTCATAAATAAGATATTGTCACATTCACATCATGAATGAACCATAATCATCTATGTAACGACCCGACTGGTCGTTTTGCAATCTCGAACACCGTTCCCTTAAATTATCCTTTCCGCATTTGCTTTAGCTGAATTACGACTTACGGGGAAGGGTGGTTCGGAAGTTAGAAGAATTTCGGGCAAGAATAAGCTCATTCGCTTCATTTCATATCTTTAAAAAGGCCAAGTTTGACTTCGGTCAACATTTTGGAAAAACGGACTCGGAATCGCGATCCGGCAATTTTTGAGGGTCCGTGGAAAAATATGGGACCTGGGCGTGTGTCCGGAATCGAATTCCGAGGTCCCTAGCCTTAGTAATGGAATTTTTCGTAAAAATTGTTAAGTCAGTTCCAAAGAATTAAAGGAAACTAAGAAATTATTGTTTTTATAGGTATCGGGGTCGGAATTCGATTCCGATACTTGGTACGAGTCTAAAATATCATATAAGACTTACCCGTAAAGTTTGGCGTCAATCCGTGTAGTTTAAGGGCATTTTGACCCGTTGGTAGGAAATTAAGAACTTGAAGTTCATTAGATTTAATTAATTAGTTTTGGGGTCCTATTCCGTGATTTAATAATGTTTTGGGTGTTCCAGAGGTTCGACTAGGTCCGCCTCGTGATTTCAGACTTGTCGGTAAGCTCGGGCGGGGCTCGGGAGCCTCGAGCGTCAAATGGTCGAGGTTCGAGCGAAGCTAGAAATTTGAAAAGGGGCAACATCTGCTGCTTCTATCATAACCGCTTCTGCAGCTCTTGGACCGCAGAAGCGAGACCACAGAAGTTGTCCTGTGATCGCGGAAGCAGAAGGGGCCAGGCCCAGGGAAAACCGCAGAAGCGGACCCCAAGACCGCAGAAGCGGTAGGCCCAAACCGCTCCGAGGTTCGAGCGAAGCTAGAAATTTGAAAAGGGGCAACATCTGCTGCTTCTGTCATAACTGCTTCTGCGGCTCTTGGACCGTAGAAGTGAGACCGCAGAAGCGAGACCGCAGAAGCAGTAGGCCCAAACTGCAGAAGTGGTTCTATTTCCGCTTATGCGGACTCGCAGAAGCAAGTTCTGGACCGCAGAAGCGGCCCAGTCTCTTTGGCCCATTTCCGCAAAAGCGGTCCTATGTCCACTGAAGCGGAACCCGCAGAAGCGGGATTTCTTCCGCAGAAGCGGAAATCACAGGGGGTCAGTGTATCTTTTAATTCGATCTTAAGCCCATTTCCCCCACATCTCTCTCAACTCTAGGGCGATTTTGGTGATTCAAAAGGGGAAGTTTCAGCATAACATTTTGAGGTAAGTAATCCCCACTCATTTTTAGTTCAAATACATAAACATAGGGTAGATTTAACACCAAGGATTGGGTAAAATCAAGGGATTTGGGCTAGACCTAGGGTTTTAGAAAAACTATGATTTAACCACCTAATTAGTTGCGTTATGAACTAAAATTTACATATTAGTAATCCTTAGGTTATAGAGAATAATTTCCTCGGAAAATCTCGGAATTTGGGCACGTGGGCCCGGGGTCGGAATTTAGTAAACTTGCGGGAAAGGTTGGGAAATCATTTAATTAGCTAGAATTCAACCTTGTGAGCAATTATTGATTAGCTCTTGCCTTATTTAAACTAGTTGGTGCTTGTTCGGCTTCGAATTGAGCTTGGAGCCTAGTCTTGTGGTTGAAGGCGCGCTTCGGAGCGAGGTGAGTCTCCTTTCTAACCTTGTAAGAGGGAATTGTCCCCCTAGGTTTCGTGTTGAGTATTTGTTGCTAAATGCGGGGACTACGCACGCGTTATGTGACGAGAGCCCGTGCGTAGCGGCTACCATATTAGATGTCCGGGTAGCTTAGGACCTATATCATGCCTATTAAATATGTTCTTGTGGTACATTGTTGACTTGAACACCTAGCATTTATTAGAGACTTAAAAAGGAGAATATGAGTTTATTTCTATAAATTGAATTGTGTTGATTTGATATCTTGCCTACTTACGTGTCATTTGATGTGAACTTGATATATATATTATCCTTAATTGTGGATCGGGCCGATCGCCTCGGTATGAATAGATGCATCTATAGGCGCGCCGTCGACCCTCGGCAAGTGCACATTTATTTATGTTGGTTCGGGCCGTCGCCTCGGTATTATGTGCGCATGTTAATTGTGGAAGAGCTTATATATATGCTTCATTTTGCCACTGTTTCACTTGATAAATGATAAATTTGATGTGAAGTATTCTGGACTTACACTACATGCTATAACCTGCCATTACTTGTAAATTCTTTGTTTAATCATACTATATTCACTCTTGCGTAGTTATATATATATACTAATTGACCTTAGTAAGTATCGAGTCGACCTCTCGTCTCTACTTCTTCGAGATTAGACGGGATACTTACTGAGTACACGTTGTTTACGTACTCATGCTACGCTTCTGTACTTAAATGTACAGGGTTTGAGGCAGGTGGATCCGGACATCACTCGGGTGCATATCAGTGAGCACTTTCTGGGACTTCTACGGTGAGCTGCCTTCTCCCTCATGCCGATTCGCAGCCGAAGGAGTCCTTTTCCTGTATTTATGATTTTCTGTCTATTTTGATTCAGACAGTAGGACAGTGTTTTGTATATTTTTGTTTATACTCTACTGGTCGCCCGTAGCTAGTGACACCGGGTTCTGGCACACACTGTAGAGAACAATTATTTTGGGGTTGTATGACTATATTAGCACTGTATGATCTTGCTAGTTTCTTTTATTTACTTGTAAACACTAGTATATTTGGTTGGCTAATTAATAATCGAGACTTAATCAAAACTTCCGCACTTGGCTGGCCTAACTGTGGTGTTAGGCGCCATCATGACCTAGTTAGGCAAAAAATGGGTCGTGACAACATGGTATCAGAGCACTAGGTTCACGTAGGTCTCACAAGTTACGGGCAAACCTAATAGAGTCTTGTAGATAGGTATAGAGACGTCTGTATTTATCTTCGAGAGGCTATAGGGTGTTAGGAAAGGCTTCTTTATTCATTCTTCATCGTGCAAGGGTCAGTGTACTAAGTTTCCTCTTTTATTCTCTCACAGATGGTGAGGACCCGTACCGCCGACGTTCCAGACCCGGGAGGAGCTGCTCCCCCCGTTGCCAGAGGCCGAGGTAGAGGCCGGGGGAGGGCACTGGCCTGTGGTAGGGGACGAGGGCGTCCCAGAGCTATTAGTGATGCACCACCAGCAGACCCTATGGGGGATCCCACTACTGAGGAGCAGGGCGAGGCACCCGCGGTTGTGCCCACTCCGGCGGATTTTATGATCGTGCCGGGATTCCAAGAGGTCATGGGCCGTATGCTTCGGTTCATGGACACCATGACTCAGGCTGGTTTATTTCCAGCAGATCCAGTAGCTTCGCAGGCAGGAGGGGGAGCACAGACCCCTACTGCTCAGGCTCCAGTTCAGGCAGCAGCAATATATCATACTCCGGGTGCCCAACCCGCAAAGGGGGTTCAGCCAGTTGCTGCGGCTGTACCCCAGCCTATGCCAGCTGGGGAGTACGATCCGCAGAAGCTACTAGACAGATGGACCAATCTTTACCCCCCAATCTTCGGAGGCGAGCGCCATGAGGACGCTCAGGATTTCATTGACAGGTGCAGGGACAGACTGCATGCTATGAGGATATTGGAGTCACATGGA
>MU728837.1:0-42324 GCA_026770625.1 Nicotiana glauca
ATTTTTAAATAACTAATCCCGTTCCGACCGTCCTTTATTTGGAAAAACTCTTTTTACGCTTATATATCTATCTCCCTTTTGCCGGAGTATGCAAAGCGCCGTAAAAAAGAGGTGTGACAGTAGGAAATGTAACATATTAGTGTTTTCACTTTCTATATAAAGGGGACCCCAATCTTTGTAAAAGATATCTCATTCACTGCAATAAAATATTCAACTCTGCTTTTCTTGTTTACTAAGCTCAACAAGTGTTCTCCAGCTTTATTATTTTTACTTTATTGTTCATACTTTATTGGCTCTTAGCTCACCCCGAGGTCCCCAAGATAATCGAGCTCGAGGTCCCCGTTGCTCTAACAACACTGGTTTTGTTCATCAATTCTTCTGACTTAAACTTAATATTACTTGTATATTCACTGGTATTAGAATAAATCACATATCTTTCAAATCACAAATTATCTTTAATTATTACTCACATTTTTCGAGATAAACAGTTTGGCGCCCACCGTGGGACTAAAGATAATAGTGATTATTTTAGTGATAGTTTTCTGATAACACACGTTATTCTTCACACTTTTTCTTGTCAAAGATTCTTTGATTTCAGGCTAAGATATGTCTAGCACACAAAATGCACCTGCTCATGACAGTGAAGGACTCAGAGAAAACAGCGGTATAGGGGTCGGTGTACCACCCACAAACCCCGAGGGAGTGCCAAATATGGAGCCAATTGATATCAATTTGCATAACGCTCTAAACATGAACGCAGGCACAGACCCCATAAGGAATGCACACAGGGAAGCCCGGCCAGGGGACTAAGGAACGCCAGGAATGGAAGAAGGGGGAGTCAGCCTCCAAGTGATATTCGAGATGATGCAAGCTCAGCAAGTCGACATCGCTCAACTTCAGAGTCAGAATAGAACTCCAAACACCACTAAACCAGAGAATACTCGGCGTGCGGAACCGGCGCTAGAGAGGCCCGATGAAAGAGGCTCGGGGACTAATCCTATAATTATGAAAATGCTCAAGGAATTAGCCAAGAGGATAGAGTCTGGAGAAAGGAAAATTGAAGAAAACGACAAAAAGGTGGAGACATACAACTCGAGGGTCGATCAAATACCAGGAGCACCTCCGATATCGAAAGACTGGACTCGAAGAAGTTCGTGCAAAAACCATTCCCCCAGAGTGCTGCTCCGAAGCCCATCCTGAAGAAGTTTCGGATGCCAGATATCCCAAAATACAACGGGACCATTGATCTCAATGAGCATATCACCACATATGCTTATGGCATAAAAGGAAATGATTTGAAAGACGATGAGATTGAGTTTGTTTTACTAAAAACGTTTGGGGAAACATTGTCTTAGGTGCCATGATTTGGTACCATAACTTACCCACGAACTCTATTAATTCGTTTGCCATGTTGGTAGACTCATTTGTAAAGGCACACGCCGGTGCCATAAAAGTCACAACAAGGAAGTCCGATGTATTCAAAATAAAGCAAAGGGGGAACGAGATACTAAGGGAGTTTGTATCCCTCTCCAGTTAGAATGAATGGAGTTGCCACCAATCTCCGATGACTGGGCCGTACAAGCATTCATACAGGGGCTAAATGTATGAAGCTCGATAGCTTCGAAGTAGCTAAAGAAGAACTTAATCGAGTATCCTGCTGTGACTTGGGCAGATGTGCATAACAGGTACCAATCAAAAATTAGGGTCTAGGATGACCAATTGGGAATCCCCTCGGGCTCAGTTTATTCAAGTAGGTTACTAGCAAAGGAGCCAGAAAACGCAGACAGGGAGTCAAGGTCGAATAAGGATAGGTTTCAAACATACGTCAAAGATCAAAGAAACATTTCAAGGCATAACATACCTCGGAATGATCGAAGAGAAGATCAAGGCCAAAGTTCCCAAGGACTCATGAGAAAAACCGGATTTGATAGACACTCGGTACCGGTGGAGGCACCTCGATTATCAGAGTACAACTTTAGGGTTGATGCCTCGGGTATCGTCTCAGCTATTGGCAAAATTAGAGATATTAGATGGCCCAACCCTACACAAACCGATCCTTAGAGGAACCCTAACTTGATGTATAAGTATCATGGTACTCATGGGCATCAAACTGAGGATTACAGGCATCTTAGAGAGGAGGTAGCGCGGTTGTTCAGCGAGGGGCATCTTTATTAATTTTTCAGTGATCAGACCAAGAACCATTTCCAAAAAAGAGATGAAAACAGAAAGAATGAACCTAAAGAACCTCAACATGTCATTCACATGATCATTGGTGGAGTCAACATCCCACAGGGACCTATATTCAAACATACCAAAGTATTCATCATAAGGGAGAAATGGACTCGGGATTACATGCCCGAGGACACCCTCACATTCAGCGAAGAAGACATCAAGGCCGTATCTCAGCCTCACAACGATACATTGGTAATTTCTATCCTTCTAAATAAAGTTCAAGTTAAACGTGTTCTCGTGGATCTAGGTAGTTCAGCAAATATAATTAGGTCAAGGGTCGTGGAGCAGCTCGAGTTGCTCGATCAAGTTGTACCAGCACCTCGAGTCTTGAATGGCTTTAACATGGTAAGTGAAACAACAAAGGGAGAAATCATCCTCCCAGTCAACGTGGCTGGAACCATACAAGACACCAAATTTCATGTCATCGAAGGTTGCATGACGTATAATGCTTTATTTGGAAGGTCGTGGATCCATAGCATGATGGCGGTGCCATTGACCCTTCATCAGATGATGGAGTTCCCAATAAAGGATGACGTGAAAACACTATATGGATAGCAACATGCAGATAAGGAGATGTTTACAGTACACGACTTGGACTCGATATCAACACCATCCACATCGAAAAAGTCGAAGGACGAACAGGTGGCCAAATAGCAATTACAACCCATACCCTCGGTTGAGCCCGAGGGATAGGTGTTCGATAAACAGGTAGCGGAGGATGAAGAAGAAGATTTCCTCATCCCTCAGGGCCTTCGTTGCCGTCAAGGAATCGGATGCAACGAAGTACATGGTCAAAGAACTCGAGCAGGCCATATTGATCGAGCATCTTCCAAAATGAAAGGTATACCTGGGGAGGGGGTTAGCCCCTGAACTCAGGAAAAAACTTTTTTAATGTCTTGTCGATAATATTGATTGCTTCGCCTGGTCCCACTTAGATATGATAGGGATCCCACCAGAGATAACTACCCATCGACTAAGTGTCGATCCCAGATTTAAATCGGTGAAGCAAAAGAAGAAACCTCAGTCCGAGGTAAAGCATGCATTCATCAAAGAAGAGGTAACCAAACTTCTCAAGATATGATCCATTAGGGAAGTAAAATATCCAAATGTCTAGATAACGTAGTTGTTGTCCCTAAAAAGGGGAATAAACGTATAATGTGTGTAGACTACAAAGATTTGAACAAAGCATGCCCTAAAGATTCTTTTCCATTGCCCAACATCGATCATTTGATCGATGCTACGGCTGGCCACGAGATCCTTAATTTTCTCGATGCCTACTCCGAGTACAACCAAATTCAAATGAACCCGGAGGACCAGGAAAAGAATGCATTCATCACGAAGTATGGTACGTATAGTTATAATGTAATGCACTTCGCGATAAAAAATGCAGGAGCCACATATCAACGCCTAGTTAATAAGATGTTCGAACATCAAATAGGCAAATCCATGGAAGTTTATATTGATGATATGCTATTTAAGTCCTTGCGCATAGAGGACCATTTGACCCATTTGAAGGTGACGTTCGATATCCTAAGAAAGTACAACATGAAGCTCAATCCCAAGGAATGCACTTTTGGAGTCGGCTCGGGTAAGTTCTTGGGATTCATGTTGTCAAACAGGGGCATCGAGATCAAACCCGATAAAATTAAAGCCATCATGGAAATCACCGTAGTGAAAAATGTGAAAGCTGTACAACGGCTGACCAGACGAATAACTGCCCTTGGTCGATTTATCTCAAGGCCATCGATCGTAGCGAACTTTTCTTTTCCCTAATCAAGAAGAAGAAGAGCTTCGCATGGACTCCGGAGTGCCAACAAGCCTTGGAAGTATTAAAATGGTATCTCTCGAGCCCGCTCCTACTCCATACTCCAAAGGAGGATGAAACATTCTACTTGTGTCTAGCCGTATCCGAGGTGGCGGTAAGTGGCGTGTTGGTTCGGGAAGAGCAAGGTATGTAATTTCGTGTCTATTATGTGAGTCGGACCCTAGGAGATGCTGAAACTAGATACCCACATTTGGAAAAGTTAGCTCTTGTAATAAGCACATCTAGGAAATTAAAACCATATTTTCAATGCCATCATATATGTGTATTGACTATGTACCCACTTCGAAATGTCTTGCATAAGCCCGAATTATCGGGCAGATTGGCCAAATGGGCCATCGAACTTGGAGGATATGATATCGAATATTTGCCTCGAACAACTATCAAGTCTCAAATTTTGGCAGACTTCATGGCCGACTTCGCGCCTGCCCTCGTACCAGAAGTAAAAAAGGAATTCTTGCTAAAAATCGGTACGTCAGCAGGGGTATGGACCCTCTTCACAGATGGGGCCTCGAATGTGAAAGGATCCGAGCTCGGTATTGTTTTAAAATCGCCTACGGGCAGCGTCATTAGGCAATCTATCAAAACTTCTAAATTGACTAACAATGAGGCCGAGTATGAGGCCATGATTGCAGGTCTTGAACTAGCTAAGGTCCTTAGAGAAGAGGTCATCGAGGCAAAGTGTGACTCACTTTTGGTAGTAAATCAAGTAAACGGAAGCTTCGAGGTTCGAGATGATCGAATGCAGATGTATTTAGACAAACTTCAAATAACATTTCACTGCTTCAAGTAATGGACACTGGAAAATGTACCTCAACAACAAAATAGCAAGGCTGATGCACTTGCAAACTTGGAGTCATCGGTCGAAGAAGATGATATCGTCCCTGAATTGTCATCCAATTATCGATGTCGGTGGTCGAAGAAGGCCATGTAGATATTAATTCAACAAGTTTAATGTGGGATAGGAGGAATAAGTACATCAACTACTTGAATCATGGAAAGCTCCCCGCGGACCCAAAAGAATCAAGATCACTTCGAGCCAAAGCAGCTCGATTCTCACTTGACGAAAATGGAACATTGTATAGAAGAACCTTCGATGGACCACTGGCAGTATGATTGGGAGCCGGGGACACCAATTATGTATTACGAAAAATCCACGAGGGCACTTGTAGGAACCATTTTGGTGCCGACTCTTTGGTTCGCAAGGTGATCAGAGCGGTGTATTATTGGGATAGCATGGAAAAGGATACCAAGGAGTTCGTTCGAATATGTGATAAATGCCAAATATTTGCACCGATGATCCATCAACCCGATGAACAACCCCATTCGGTCCTATCCCCGTGGCCATTCATGAAATGGGGGATGGACATCGTCGTCCCCCTACCAACGGCGCCAGGTAAAGCTAAAGTTATTATGTTTATGACTGAGTACTTCTCAAAATGGTTAGAAGCGCATGCCTTCGGGAAGATATGAGAAAAAGAAATCATCGACTTCATATGGGACCACATCATATGTCGGTTCGTAATACCTGTAGAAATAGCATGTGACAATCAGAAACAATTCATCGACATCAAAGTAACAAAATTCCTTGAGGACCATAAAATCAAAAGGATTCTATCAGCGCCTTACCACCCAAATGCAAATGGTCAAGCCGAGTCCACGAACAAAACCATCATTCGAAACTTAAAGAAAAGGTTAGATGATGCAAAAGGGAAATGGATAGAAGTGTTGCCCGAAGTCCTATGGGCATATCGAATGACATCAAAATCAAGCACGGGGGAGGCCCTATTTTATTTGGTATACGGGTCTGAAGCATTGATCCTAGTCGAAGTCGGGGAACCTATCGTCAGGTTTCAGCATGCCACCTAAGACTCAAATCGCGAAGCTATGAACACTTATCTCTAACAAATAGATGATAAATGTGAGGCCGCATTAATTCGAATGTCCTCGCAAAAACAAAGGATCGAAAGGTATTAAAATAGAAGGATGAACCTTTGATATTTTGAAGTTGGGGACCTAGTCCTAAGGAAGGTCACTCTCAACACTCGAGACCCAAACTAAGGAAAGCTAGGACCCAATTGGGAAGGACCGTATCATGTCCTCGGAGCCGTAGGAAAGTGATCCTACAAACTTAGCACAATGGAAGGCGAGCAACTACTAAACAAGTAGAATGTATCATTGCTCAAACGCTCTTACTGCTGAGGTATGACCTTCTACCTTTTTTCCATTTGTATTAAAAACTAACTCCTACCATATGTTCGATTGGAATCGAGGCACCTTTTAGCTCGAAGACCTTGAGTTTTAAAGCATTCCTTGCACTTTTTTTCCCTTAGATCGGGTTTGATCCCAAATGGGTTTTACCGGTAATGTTTTTAATAAGGAAATACCTATATGCTACCTAAGGAATATTCAACAAAGTATTCAAGTCTTCTTCTCAATCAACTTCGAACACTGGGGGGCTACCCCAGGAGGACGTATGGACGCATTCTCGAAGAAAGCAATTCATGCCAAGGAGGGCCTCGATAGGGGAATGTTGTGATGGGCCAAACTGTCAAAAGAACCATGTCCATATAGAATAGTCGAGCCCCTAACGGCAAAATATGTACGTATGTATCAATTATTTGAAGAAGCATTTTATTATACCAAAACACTTTGTGCCTTGAATAGAAGTCTACTATTTTAACATTTAACGGCTCAAGGGCTAAAACCCCAAATACACCCGAATACTCGGGGACTGTCATCGACAATCGATGCATCAAGTCATCGAACACTCGAGCTTATAAGACCTCAAAGAGGCACACTCAAACTTATAAGACCTCAAAGAGGCACATTCGAGCTCACAAGACCTTAAAGAGGCATTCCCTCGATATTAAGGTCAAGTCCATATAAAAGACTACGGTCATATAAATGACTACGATCATATAAAGGACTATGGTAATATAAAAGGCTACGGCCAAAATAATGTGGCTCAGAGATGTCTGACTTCCACCGTAACACTAAAAGGCCTTAATATACTTCAAAAAACCCGATTAAATCAGGCTACCCTCGGCAAAAGCAAATTATAAGGGGCTTCGATATATTCAGCCCTGAATAATGCGAAGGCTTCGATAACAACAGCCTTCGAAAAAACCTCAAGAGGTATTCGATTAAATGTTGCATATCAAATTACAAGCGAGGTTCCAATCAATCAAACCTTCAAAGAACCCAAACGGGTACAAAAGACACATGCTAAGGCATACAAAATTTTTGCTAAGTCTTTTAGTCGAAAAGAGAAAAATATTTATAGCCATTTTAGAGGCCGAATTGGCCCCACCTAAAGAGCCTAAGGGACAACTTAAAATAAACCTAAGGGCCAAACTAAAAGACCTTAAGGGCCAATATTTAAAGAGCTTTAAGGCCGAAACACACCATGCTCGAAGACCTTACCCAACTCGGACTTAAAAGTCTCGAGCTAAAACTTAGCTCGAAGATCAAACCTTAAGTGATAACCTATTATCAATCGTTGATCAAAATACAAAAATTTGAGGGTCTACTCTACCCCGAATTCGATTCAATGCTCAGAGGTTAGAGCATCAAAAATTTATCAAACGATGAAGAAAAATTGAAGGAAAACGATCAAGGAAACTGCTTTTTATATATACAAAAAGATATTACACTGGGGGTCCTATAAAGAAAAAAATTACAAAATGATAGAAAAAATTCTACCTACTCTAGAGGGGCATTCCCCCCCGGACCTGTCACTTCCCCGGGACCAGTCTCTTCCCCGGGGGTAACTTCTTCGGCAGCCCCCTCCTCATCATCATCTTCGGCGTCATCATCGTCATCGGAGGAAAGGACAAATTTGGCATAAGCCTCATCTTCCTTAGCTTGCTTTATCTCCTCGGAAAGATCAAATCCCTTAGCGTAAATCTCTTCGAGGGTCTCCCTTCTAGATCGATGTCAGACATAGTCATTGCTTATTTTTTCTCGATCGAAAGCCTCCCTCAACTCCATCTGAGCATCGACAACATATTTCAAATAGATGGCCACCGTCCTATTGGCCTTGGCCTGTATTACGCTGGCCTCGGCCCAGACTTCCACAACTTCGACCTTGGCCTTCACAAGACTAGCCTCGAGCTCAGCTATTCTGCCAGTTTGAACCAAGTTGCTCCTTGAGCATTTCAAAGTTGAACCTCGAGGGCTTATACCTTCACCAATGCATCATTTTTAGCCACAACGAGGGCGTCCATCTTCGCCTTCCATTCATTGCACTCAGCTCGGACTTGTCGATATCACCCCGGAGCTGCCCGATCATATCTAGCTTTTGCTGCAGCTGAGACATTGAAGTATTAGCCTCAGAAGATGGGAGAGGTAGCTCGTATTTTTTTAGAACAGAGGTTACCTACTTTTCTAAATCATTCTCGTATTCATGAGCTTCGGTCAACTCCGATCGGAGATGTTTCAGTTCTTCCTCTTTTTTGTCAAGGAGAAGCCTAAGCATTTTCTCCTCATTCGAAGCCCTACACAATTCGACTTCACAATGGTGTAATTCGGTCTTCAATTTGTTAAAGGCCTACACAAAGGAAAGTAATGATTAATTAGATAGAAGAAGAAAAGTATGGCATTGGAGAAATATCAAGGCCGCTAAAAACTTACAATTAAACAAAGACGCTGAGCCTCCTCAAAGATTGAGCTTGCATCCGCTGGCTCGGCCTCATCGACCCCGGCAAGTAACCCTGGAAGGGGCCGTTTTCACTCGGGACTCTACCGAGCTCAGACATCTTTACATTCTAAGCATCCCTAATGGTATCCACGGAGAAGGATGGAAACGATGAGGGTTGACCTATTGGCATGGCCTCGGGGAGATCACCCAAGGCGCTCTATTCAGGTAGAAGAGCTTCGAAGCTCTCTCCCTTTGGAGTATTTCCAGAAGTTTGAGAAGCGGTTATCACGTCAGGTGATGCAGGGCCTTCATCTCTCTTTTTCTTTTAAAGCTCCTTCTTAAAGGCCAGGGGCCCTGAACTCAGCAGGCTTGATAGCCTCGGAAGATTTCCTGGTTTGAGTCACCAACATCGAACCCTCCATCTAGTCACCATCATCATCCATGAACTGGTGGGCCGAGTCAACGCCTATTCTGATGACGACGTTCTCCTATGCTTCTGAGCGGGCTTTGCTTGGCTCTAGGTGTCCTCTCTCTTCGAGGACATCTTTCTCTTGTTATCCTCCTTTGTCTTTGGAGCCGAAGTCTCTGCTTCCTCCCCAGAAGGGGGCGGCCTTATCTCAAAGAACTCACTAATACCTGCAATAGAGGAATCAGGTTACATGAAGAAAGATATTCTTAATAAGGAAAATAAACATTATGGTACGTACCGTGATACTTCGCTTCCCACTTGCCCTTTGACAAGTCACGCCATTTGCGTATGTCGTATGGTGAAGTAGCAACTAGTTTGCGGACTCAGTCCTCGAGGTCGAGGATCGCATTAGGCATCCACGGAAATGCTATGCAAAGTTTAGCAAAATTTATGGAAAAGAACTAAAAGAATTCCACTCACGTTCGAAATTCCATTTCTCGGGGAACGACAGGAACTTCTTGGGAATAATATCGACAGTCCTCACCCGGATGAACCGGCTCATCCAACCTCGATCCTTGCCTTCATCGTTATTGGCAAAAAAGGACTTGGTTGATCGGCGTTGGAGTTTTATTAAACCTCGAAACTATTGAGGTCGAAATAATCGGATGAGGTGGCTAAGGGTGAATGCGAGCCCGGCCTTTTCGGTGAAGAATCTCATCATTATTACGATCCGCCAAAAGGACGGACGAATCTGGCCCAGGGTTAGTTGATATCTTCGGTAGAATTCGAGCACGAGCGGGTCGAGGGGACCCAACGTAAAGGGGTATGTATATACACTCAGAAACCCCTCTATGTAAGTTGTAATGTCTTCCCCTCGAGAAAGTATTTGCCGAACGAACTTCTCTCCCCATTTACACTCCCTCCTCACAGCATCGAGATGATTTTCCTCAATTGACCTTACGTACCTCGATGCATGCGCTCTACGGCCGGCAACGTCAGGAGGGTTCTCGACTAGGAAAATTTGCCCGTTATGATCTCGTGAAGAGCTGGCAGTTTACCATCGACCGGACGGGAAGTAGAAGTAGAGTTCCTTTCTTTTGAGGAACGGTTGGAAGTTTTTGCCATCAGTGCTTTAGAAAAAGAAGGAAGAAATGAATGAACCGACAAGGTGTTGCAAGGTGGAAAAGTCCTTAATGAGAGGGAAAAATAAGTATATATAGAGGAAGGCGGCGACGGTTCATTAGTATTGATGGCCGACTGTTGCGGCCAAACACACACGCAAGCGCACACGGTCGTCAAGTAATGAAGTGACTAAAAGTCGGATGTCGATCCCACGAGAACTTGTGATTAACTATTAACTAAATTAGATTATCCTAATTATCTATACAAGAATTAAATCTAAAAATATTTGGTTCTAAACTAATTAAATAAATAAAAACAAATAATGAACTTTGAACAGAGAAAGAGCAGATTTTTATGATATCAATGTAATTGAAAACGATCTAGGGTTATGGGCTATCTAACATACCTATTGTATTCTTCAATTGAATTGACTAACTAATTTATCTAGATTATTTGGTTGACAGGGTTAATATTGCTCATAAGAATCTATCGAGTCCTTACTCGCCTATTCATGCCAACCTAACGCCTATATGTCTATGGAGTTAGAATCAACAAGAACGCATTTATAATTCCTGTAAATCAACCAAGCAAGGCAATTAGGTATATGTCTATCCTAACCGCGAATCCGTTCCCTGAGGCCCAGGTTCAAGAACTTGCTCTACTCAATCCTATATGCAATCTAGAATTCCCACTTTCGAGTTCAACTCTAGACTCGTAGATAGTATTTAATTGGTGATCAAACAATCAAATAATTAAGTGCAGGATTGAATAAATAAACTAATATGATAAACTAAGAAATCGAAATCGATATCCGAATAACAATAGTCATGAAAGAACAACAACCCTAGAACGTGAAGTTTAGCTCCATATAGACATGGTAGAAAAACAACAAATCATATAAAGAAGCATAGAAAGACTAAGTTTGGGGAAGAAAAGATAAAACCCGGCCTCCACGGCGGCTCTATGCTCTTCCTTGGTCAAAAATTGCTCTCAAAAACGTTTTCTTATGTATATATACCAAGTAGGGTTGAGCCCAAACAATTATACCTTCTCCAATGTGAAAAGGGACACTTTTCCCGGGTTTAACTAGCGCGGTCGCGCACCTGGGCGCGCATCTGGGCGCGCTAGTTGACAAGTGTTCTGTTTCTGGGCGCGCTAAAATAGCGTGACCGCTCTATTGCGCATTTTTCACCCTATTCCATTCTGAATTTGGAAAAACGTAAAACATGAAAGTTGTAGCTCTTTGAGTTAGATTTTCAAATGTATATTTTGAGACAAAATGGAGTTTTGAGCGAAAGGTTATGTCTATTTGACTAGACAGTGCGCAATCTGCCTACTAGAGTCTTCGTTTGCTCTAACCATCATCCGTTGACCCCCAAACATGATCCCGGCTTAATTCCTTGAACTTTTAATCAAACTTTAAAGCTACAAACCACTTGAATTCATTCTATAACATCTATATAGCTCGGAATCATTCCTACAAGGCATAAAACACACAATTAGTGCAAAACACTAGCGATTAAAGCTCAAGCTCAATTAAAGTGTTGTAAATTAGAGTGTAATAAGCGATTAAAATACGTAATTATAGCCTATCATCAATACCCCACACTTAAACATTGCTCGTCCTTGAGTCAACCAAAAATTTACTCTATCTATGAGCACTTATCATATTCGAAGCACACTACACCAATGATTATGGTTGATAGAAACAATTAAACTCTAGCATATGCAATCATCATACACTTCCCTTTACTTATGTTATTCTTTAAAAATATTCATAACAAAGACAATATGCTCACAATAATCCTAGCCTCAAAAACCGACTCACTGTCACAATGCACTCATGGCTTGAATACCCAACATCCTAGAGAAGTCTAATAATGTTATCTATCCCTCATGAAGCCATGTGCCCTCACAACAAGAACAAGAGAATACGTTGAACCCACACAATCAAATATAGTTTAAAGACTCATATATATATATCAAAGAACTTTCTCACTCTCACAAAAAAAAAGTCACATGCATTTACCTTGTACCATAAGCTTGCCCTTAATGTAAATCTCTACTAATGTAGGCTCGCTTGATCTAAAATCAGCTAGGACTTTTTCATGGTTGTAATGTGGGTTAAGGGACGGGTAGGATATATTTAGGAATAGTGGCTCACCCTCCTAAGTACTTTAACACATCACATAATCGCTTTGAGCGCAAATTTTTCAATCCCAACTTCAATTTCACAACTACAATCACCCCAAAAATGCTCCATTCTTCTTTAAGCACTACATTAATTCATACCCACTAGCAGGAACAAGACAACAATGTATTCATCTCTATTTTTTTTTCAGATTATTTTTTTTTCAATTTTCGCTAGTGGTGTATTATTTTACAAAACAAGTGAACCTTTCTTCCTTTTATTGGTTCCACTCAAAAGACACCCCACACTTAGTTCCTTCTTACTTCTTTTAGCGCATATCTCACAATTAAAGTGCTTTAAGAGGTAAAGGGATCAAATATATCAATTAAAAACAAAAAGGATATAGGCTTATAATATGGGTGCCAAACAAAAGTCTATGGGCTTAAAAGGGTTAACTAGGGATGAATTTTATTTGTGATAAGCAATTAAGCTCAAAAAGATCAAAGAAAGCCTAGAATCATTTTTCAAACCGAACATCACTTAAAATTTGCTTCAACTCACATACTGGGCAAGTTTTAGATACAAGTACAATACATAGACTATACAAAAAACTCACCACACATGGCACATGACTCACTAAGAACGGTCTCATACCGACTCTCAAACAAATGCAAGTATACACGGAGCCACGAGATATTAAGCATGAAGCACAAAGTGAACATAAGTCAAGAAAACGAGACATAGGCATCACAAGACATGCTATCCAACTAAGCAAGGAATCATCAATAATTTCAAATCATAGGGAAGATACTACACATGCCAAAGCCTAAATATGTTGCTATCAAACAAGTCAAGGGTGCCTAGGTTCATCATTCTTCCTCCATTTATTCCCTAAATTCTAATCTACTCTAAAAATAAAATAAAATAAAAACTACTACTACCCGGTTCAAACTACATCCCATGGAAAAGAACCGAGGCACAAAGAAAAACCACGGGGGATTATTACTACCTAAAGAAAGCTAAAAGCCATATTTTTGTGTTTTTTGTTTAGACTTTAATCCCTCAAGAAAGCTATCCACAAAATCCATCGTCGGAAAAAGTCTAAATTTTTCAATTTTTTTTTTGTTTTTTTTAAAAAAAAAAAAGAAATTACTTCACTAAGAACGAATACTATAACTAAGCTAACATAGTATAGAAAATCACCCAGACAATCTCCTTACCCCACACTTAAAATTGTGCAATGTCCTCAATGCACACTAAAAATAACAATAGGGTAAAAGAGACTCCCTGGTAGGTCAAAGGCCGAAGCATTAGCAGCTCACAAGATACTCAGACTTCTCCCAAGAATGGTCCTTTGTGCGGTCACCCCACACTTATTTCAAATACATGCTCGCTTTTGCACTCGCCTATTGGCTTTGACTCCATGCTCTTACTCCAACAAAACACAAAAATGATACTACAAAATAATAAAAATAAATTAAACAAACAAAAATAAAAGAAAGTAGTAAAGCTGGGTTGCCTCCCAACAAGCGCTTGATTTAACGTCGCGGCATGACGCCATCACTTTCACCACTTTTCCCTCCACTTTGAGGATATAAATTGCGCCCCCATTTTTGCACAAATTTTTCTATCACGTTCATGAGGCGGTGGTGTGAAAATAAAGGAACCAAGCAATAGATATCGCATCTTGCACTTCTTGGCCCTTAAGTGGGGAATGTCGTTTTGTCTCCTTGGCATTGCAAATTTCAGAATATAAATATTTTGTTCCTCATCCATTGACTCCTCTATATGCTCGAATGGATCAATTCCCTTGTCACCAGCCAAACACAATGTTGAAAAATATTTAGAATGAGGTCCAATAAGCTCCAACTCCAAAATTGCATTATTTTTGACATCCTCAATTTTGCACTCTTCGTCAACCTTGGCATTATTAATAATATTTGGTCGAATAGTTGGAATTCCTCTTTCCACTCCACAAGTTGGCCAGTATCCACAAAAATTGCTTGTAGGGCATCAAACGCCTCAACCTTTTTATTCAATTGAGCATGCAAGTCATGGATATCTGAGCTAAATTGGTCTATCTCTTGCCTGAACTCAGTTCTTGCTTCTATTAGTTGTTTTGTCATATTTGAAAGACCATCACGGAGAAACTCATGAGATTTCATAAATTGAGCTTGTTCCTCTAGCCAAGATTGGCTCACTATATCTGCTTCTTCAAAATTATTTTCTAGTGGAAACTCGCTCTCTTCAGCCACTTCCTCCGCCTCGGCCTTCATTCTCATGATTGCTGCACTAATTCTTTGTGCATACTTTCTATTTTCATCTTGTAGCTCGACTACTTGCCTCATCATGTCCATAATACGAGCAATGCTTTCCATATCCTCCACTTCCTTGCTCCTATCAAACTCATAAGCATTATTAGAAACATTATAATAAAAACACTGAGAAGGATAATAAGAATTACGACAACCATCCCAATGGCCACCTTGATCACCACACATATTACAAAAATTCCACACATCAAATTGAGCTGCACAATTTTGCCACAAGTATGGTTCTCCACAATATGGACAAGGATCACTATAATAAGAATAACCAATATTTGACCAATTCTCATTCCAAGATGCCATGTCAACAAAGATAATAAAATATTAAACTAAGTTAAAAATAAAAAATAAAAAATTGAATAGGCAAAAATTAAAAATCCAATCTAGTAGAATAGTTAATTTCCAAGTCCCCGGCAACGGCGCCAAAATTAAAGTGATAAAGTGACTAAAAGTCGGATGTCGATCCCACGAGAACTTGTGATTAACTATTAACTAAATTAGATTATCCTAATTATCTATACAAGAATTAAATCTAAAAATATTTGATTCTAAACTAATTAAATAAATAAAAATAAATAATGAACTTTGAACAGAGAAAGAGCAGATTTTTATAATATCAATGTAATGAAAACGATCTAGGGTTATGGGCTATCTAACATTCCTATTGTATTATTCAATTGAATTGACTAACTAATTTATCTAGTTTATTGGTTGACAGGGTTAATATTGCTCATAAGAATCTGTCGAGTTCTTACTCGCCTATTCAAGCTAACCTAACGCCTATATGTCTATGGAGTTAGAATCAACAAGAACGCATTTATAATTCCTGTAAATCAACCAAGCAAGGCAATTAGGTATATGTCTATCCTAACCGCGAATCCGTTCCCTGAGGCCCAGGTTCAAGAACTTGCTCTACTCAATCCTATATGCAATCTAGAATTCCCACTTTCGAGTTCAACTCTAGATTCGTAGATAGTATTCAATTGGTGATCAAGCAATCAAATAATTAAGTGCAGGATTGAATAAATAAACCAATATGATAAACTAAGAAATCGAAATCGATATCCTAATAACAATAGTCATGAAAGAACCACAACCCTAGAACGTAAAGTTTAGCTCCACATAGACATGGTAGCAAAACAACAAATCATATAAAGAAGCATAAAAAGACTAAGTTTGGGGAAGAAAAGATAAAACCCGGCCTCTACGGCGGTTCTGTGCTCTTCCTTGGTCAAAAATTGCTCTCAAAAACGTTCTCCTATGTATATATACCAAGTAGGGTTGAGCCCAAACAATTATACCTTCTCCAATGTGAAAAAGGATACTTTTCCCGGGCTTAACTTGCGCGGTCGCGCAATCTGCCTACTGGAGTCTTCGTTTGCTCTAACCATCATCCGTTGACCCCCAAACATGATCCCGATAATTCCTTGAACTTTTAATCAAACTTTAAAGTTCCAAACCACTTGAATTCATTCCATAACATCTATATAGCTCGGAATCACTCCTAGAAGGCATAAAACACACCATTAGTGCAAAACACTAGCGATTAAAGCTCAAACTCAATTAAAGTGCTGTAAATTAGAGTGTAATAAGCGACTAAAATACGTAATTATATCATATCATCACCGACCGGCTCTGACGTGCATTTATTGCTTTTGGGGAAGAGAACCGACGGGATGCTTCGGTCATTTCAACGCTTACGTCATAAGAGTGGTGCAATCATAAAGGACTTCGGAATTCAAACGTTTCATATCATTTCATTCTAAGAAACGCGGGGACTATCTATATACGGTCGAGATCGGAGAGCTCAATTTCGAGGGCTGAACGGAACCCCGGGCTCGAGTTCGGGATAGCACGAAGTAAAGACCAGATCTGGCTGGAAAATGCATACCTCGGGGAGCAAATCGAAGACCTGCTATGATCTTCCTCGAGGGCAGTACATTTTTGATGACACTCAAGAAAGACCTGCTATGTTTATGTTCTCATATTTTATTGATTGACGCTAAGTACACATGCAACGCACATACACTAAAGCTAGTCTAAACAATAAGGGGTCGCGTGGTTCAAAATTGGGTATCCATTATTATAAATTTGGGATTATAACAAGTATTAAAACCTGGATAACTTATCTCACTTTCTATGTGAGATACGTTATACCATGATTTTGATATAAAAGTAATACCAATTTTAACTAATACCTTTAACCAAACACAAGATAAATTCTCAAAAATTGTATCGAAATAACCCACCTAATTCCTTGAGCCAAACGATCCCTAAGAAATTAAGTATTCGAACTAGTTCGGATTGTTGCTATTGATTCCGAGCTGTTCCCTCGCCAACAAATCATTTCTAGCTCATTGCTAATTGTTTTTGGTTTTTCTATTAAAATTAAATAAATAAAAAAAGATTGGCTAGACAAACAAATATCTATCTTTTGGCAGGTCTTTTTTCCTTTTTTTCTTTTCACAATACGTGAAGTACTGAGAATTGAATGAATAGACTTGTTTGCTTAAGACTTAGCAAAGTATCAACTACCAAAAAAATGAAAAAAGTACGAGTATTCCTTTTGGAACTAGGGTAAGGGAGCTGGGCCATTATACGGTTAAAGATTAAATCAGAGACGAGCTGAGAGTTGCAGGAAGCCCAAAAACGGTACAGACTTTCGAGTGCAAAATAATTAGATAAGTGCACGGAGTGGCCCATGATTTGGTAAAAGAAGTAAATGAGAGGGCTCTGTAAAAATGCAACAGGCAAAAGTGAGGTACAACTTCTGTCTTTCCCAAACGTAGACGTTAAGTTAACCCAAACCAGAGGACGCCTGTCGCTCCCTGCCAGTACTGCCCCTACCCCTCCTCCTCTGCCAAACACAATTTTAAGGGAAAAATTAAGCGAACACTTTAGATGCAATAAATCATGTTATTTTGCATCGGTTACCTGATATTTTTAATGGAAGAAACCATTTCTTTTGCACAAGTTGAGTTGGATGATGCTGAAACGAATTTCACTTGTATGAGACGCTCTAGTCTCACAAGTTAATAAGACGCTCTCACTTTTGGTTGATATTAGCATATGAAAAAAAATCACAACTTTTTCAAACAATATTATAAATTTCTCTGCCTTACTTGTGCTATATTTTTGTTGGTGTAACTGCTATTCATCAATTCTTCATGATTACATATATTTTTTTTTGCAAAAGGTACATCACTTATAAGTTTGATACATGCATTTATTGCCTATAAGTATTCTTTCAATTCTAGTTTCCTTTTGTTTCCTTTCTTGCATGAAGATATCAACCAACACGGATCAGATAGGATTCGGCTCATGTTCATTTTCTATTGCCTTCATTTCGTAGTTCTTATACTTAGATGTTGTACTAGTTAAAATCTGACCACTATGGTCAAGCTGATCGACATCCCGTCCAAGCGGCAAGGTAGCGAAAGACGATATGGTTTATTCTATATACCGTACTCACGATATTCGCCGAGTCAGAAGAAACAACATTCAAGGGACGACCAAGACAGACATAGTGTGAAAGAGCGTCAGATCAAGTACATAGCAAAGATTCCATAACTATATATAGTGGGATAAAACCTTCAGTAAAAGGGGGGCGGCTTCTCACTTCTCTCTCTCTTCCTTTTTCTCTCCTTTGTAATCTTCATAGTAAAAAGAACGAAGCAATTTCCAAGAGAATAGGTAAAATGGTCTCCTGCATTGATTAATGGGAGCCACAATAGAAAGTTTCATTACGATTGGTTACCTCAATCTCATCTTATGTATTATTTTTCTAATTAGTTTATTGATATGGAGTTTATTATGTTTAACTAAGATTTACTCATTCATTCTCTTTAATTGATTTATTCAAAAAGTTTCCAATATCTTTTGAATCAAATAATTTGGCACCGTCTGTGGGGTTTTCTTAGTGAAATTTCCTGGTCTCTTCCATCTCAAAAACCGGAAACACGATTACCTACCAAAAAGAATGTTAAGGCAAAGCCCAATCCGCGCAGGGCAAAAGCACAACGTGGAAGGGGAAAGAGAGTTGAATACAGTCACTAGATCCAGAATTCATCGCCCCATCAACCATTGAAACACCAGGCAAAACGAAAAACGTTATAAATCCACCCTCTTTCACTAGCTCATGGGATCGGGGTAAGGAGAATATCATTTTGACTCACCTTCTGCTCTTTGCCCAAACAGGAACACAAGCGCCGCGCAGGCGAGCAAGCAAAGAAACATCTCAACCGGAGAGTGGGAAGCTGCTACAAAGCAACCGACATGTCGCCCATCAATGACATCCCCAGACCGGAAAGCAAAAAATTAGACAAGGAAACTCTAATGTACGCATAAAACGAACGTGAGCAAAACAACAACATTTCATACTCCCCGACATTACTCTTCGATACAAACAAAATCAAGCAAACTGGGACTTGTCCAGGAAGCACAGAGGTCGAGCAGAACAGGGACTCTCCCAAAGGATACCTGATTCTCCAAAAACTAGGAACAACAACGTGTTAATATTTCGATAAAAGTTCGAAATAACACCCTTTAAGGCCATGGGCCTGCGCCAAAAAGAAGAGTTCGACCACGATCGGACAAACGACAGGTTAATATTTCAACAAAAGTTCGAAATAACACCCTTTAAGGCCAAGGGCTTTCGCCAAAAATAAGAGTCCGACCTCGATCGGACAACGACAAGTTAATATTTTGAAAAGTTCGAAATAACACCCTTTAAGGCCAAGGGCCTTGGCCAAAAAAAAGAGTCTGACCTCGATTGGACAAACGACAGGTTAATATTTCGACAAAAGTTCGAAATAACACCCTTTAAGGCCTAGGGCCTTCGCAAAAAAGAAGAGTCCGACCTCGATCGGACAACGATAGGTCAAAAGTTAGAAACAACAACCTTAAGGCCAAGGGCCTTCCCAAAAAAGAAGAGTCCGACCTCGATCGGATCATGACGGGTTAATATTTCGACAAAATTTTAAAATAACAACCATAAGGCCAAGGGCCTTCGCCAAAAAGAAGATTCCGACCTTGATCGTACAACGACAGGTTAATATTTCGACAAAAGTTCGAAACAACAACCTTGAAGCCAAGGGCCTTCGCCAAAAAGAAGAGTCTGACCTCGATCGAACAACAACAGGTTAATATTTTGACAAAAGTTCGAAGTAACACCTTTATAGGCCAAGGGCCTTTGCCAAAAATAAGAGTCCGACCTCGATCAGACAACGACGAGTTAACATTTCGACAAAAGTTCAAAATAACACCCTTGAAGGCGAAGGGCCTTCGCCAAAAACAAGAGTCTGACCTCGTTCAGATAACGACAGGTTAATATTTCAACAAAAGTTCGAAATAACACCCATTAAGGCCAAGGGCCTTCACCGAAAAAGAAGAGTGCGACCTCGATCGGACAACGACAAGTTAAAATTTCGACAAAATTTCAAAACAACAACCTTAAGGCTAAGGGCCTTTGCCAAAAAGAAGATTCCGACCTCGATCGGACAACGACAGGTTAATATTTCGACAAAAGTTTGAAACAAAAACCTTAAGGCCAAGGGCCTTCGCCAAAAAGAAGAGTTCGACCTCGATCGGATAACGACAAGTTAATATTTTGATAAAAATTCGAAATAACACCCTTTAAGGCCAAGGGCCTTCGCCAAAAAGAAGAGTCTGACCTCGATCAGACAAATGACAGGTTATTATTTTGACAAAAGTTCGAAATAACGCCCTTAAAGGCCAAAGGCCTTCGCTAAAAAGAAGATTCCGACCTCGATCGGACAACGACATGTTAATATTTTGAAAAAGTTTAAAACAACAACCTTAAGGCCAAGGGCCTTCCCAAAAAAAAAACGAGTCCGACCTCGATCGGACAACGACGGGTTAATATTTCGACAAAAGCTCAAAACAACAACCTTAAGGCCAAGGGCCTTCGCCAAAAAGAAGAGTCCGACCTCGATCGGACAATGATAGGTTAATATTTCGACAAAAGTTTGAAACAACAACCTTAAGGCCAAAGGCCTTCGCCAAAAAAAGAGTCAGACCTCGATCAGACAACGATAGGTTAATATTTCGACAAAAGTTCGAAGTAAGACCCTTACAGGCCAAGTGCCTTCGTATAAAATAAGATTCCGACCTCGATCAGACAACGACGGGTAAATATTTCGATAAAGTTTGAAATAACACCCTTAAAGGCCAAGGGCCTTCGCCAAAAAGAAGAGTTCGACCTCGTTCGAGTATCGACGGGTTAATATTTTGACAAAAGTTCGAAATAACACCCTTTAAGGCCAAGGGCCTTCGCCAAAAAGAAGAGTCTGACCTTGATCGGACAATGATAGATTAATATTTCGACAAGTTCGAAATAACACCCTTTAAGGCTAAGGGCCTTCGCTATAGAGAGGAGTCCGACCTCGATCGAACAAACGACAGGTTAATATTTCGACCAAAGTTCAAAACAACAACTTTAAGGCCAAGGGCCTTCGCGAAAAAGAAGAGTCCGACCTCGATCGGAAAAATGACAAATTAATATTTTGACAAAAGTTCGAAACAACAATCTTAAGGTCAAGGGCCTTCGCAAAAAAGAAGAGTTCGACCTTGGTCGAACGACGACTGGTTAATATTGCGATAAAAGTTTGAAATAACACCCTTAAAGGCTAAGGGCCTTCACCAAAAAGAAGGGTCCGGCCTCGATCGAACAACGACGGGTTAACATTTCAACAAAAGTTCAAAATCAAACCCTCGAGGCCAAGAGACATCGCCTAGGAGAAAGTTCAAATTATTCCTAAGGCCCAGAGCAGTCTCAAAATAGAAAGGAAAAGAAAGACTGGGACTCACAATGGGATAATGCTTCGATATAAGCCCGAAAGTAACACCCCTACGGCTAAGGTCGTTTTAAAAAGAAAATGAAAAAAAGTTCGATACCATTTGGACTATGACGGGGTAGCATCTCAACACGTTCAAAGCACCATCCCGCCAACAAAATCCATCATCAAGATCCAATTCAATCCGAATGACATTAAAGTCCCAAAGAATTAGGGAACTTGTCATACGGGAATCTTCTTCGCACTGAAGTCATGAAAAGCAAAAACAAAGAAAAAGTACAAGGCATATAACAATGAAAATATCCTCTTTTATACAAAGTAACTGCGCAAACAGTCGCAGATTACATACGGCTCGAATCAATAGTCTAAAAAAGGAGAGAGAAACAACGATAAAAAAAAGTCAGAAAATAGACGACGTCATCATCGCCACCTTCTTCACCAGCATCTCCAGGAAATCCTCCCTCGGTATCCACTCCCTCATCAGCTTTCGGTGTCGCTGAGTCATATCTACAATTGACACGAGCCTCATGTGCCTTCGCCCGCGCTCCTTCATATGCGGCCTCGGTAACGTTGCCCGCCTCCCACAAACTCTTGTATATATCCCATTGGGCTTTAGCATGAAACCAAAGCTCGTGCAAGTGGCGGGGAACAGTGGCGGAGGAAGACTCGATTTGAGCCAACAGTTTCTCCTTTTCGGCCTCTAGAGCGGCGACCCAATCTCCCAAGATCAATGCTTCCTAGTCGATCTCACCAATGCGTTCCTCAAGCCTCGCCTCCCTTAGCGTGGTTGTCGCCCTTTTCGATTCATGCTCGGATTGGAGGACGCGGATAGTCTTCTCTGGGCCGCCGCCCTTGCCAAAGCCGAAGACCAGGCAATCTCGATGCTCTCCAACTCGGTCAATTTTCCCATCCACTCCGCACTCATCGCCTCGACCTTGATAAGATTCTGATCCATTTCGAACTACATCGACCTCAGCTTCCCCTGAAGATACTCACACTCTGCAGCAACCCTTTTGACCAACTCAAGCACTTCGTCTTTTGCACGAAGTTGCTCCTTGAGTGCACTCTTACTACGAATAGCATGCATCAATTCATGATCCCTCTTCTCCAACTCCTCACCAAGATACCAATCACCAGGGTTTGCCTTCATCCGCTTGTGCATATCACGGCACTTGTTGCTATAGAGTCGATACTTCTCCAACATCTTCAAGAAAATCTTAGTCTGAATGTCGGCCCTGTGAATACTCTCTATTTCCACCATGTACGTCTAAAAACGAGAAGATGGGTTAAAACCATACCACCAAGAAAAATGAGAGAAATATGAAAGAAAAAGTGTAACGTACTCTCAAGCCCATAGCGGCCACCTCATGCATCAAACCAATATAGGGAACATCCCGAAGAACCGCATTCTCGGCTGCGGAACACAAAATGTCGAACTACGGCACTAGATCCTCCATGTCCCCAGGAGATTAATATCTGATGAGATCTCAAAAATATGGGACAGGTCTCCCGCATAAACCACCGAGTGGGTAAGACCCTCTTCAAACATCCTAATATCATCAGGATCGAGGCCCGACTCGGATTCATAGTCATCGACCACGATGCCATTTACCCTCTCAGCAGGCAAAGAGGAAGGACAGCCAGGTATGTAGAACGAAGGCCCATATGAAACCACAATGGCGGCCTCAGAAATCCGGCCCCCCATCACGGCAGGTTGATCGACAATAGTGGCAGGAATCTCCGTCGACAGGGCAGATACAACGGCTAGCTCCGTCTCTATAGGTGGAGTGGTACCAACCCCGCCCCAAATCTCATCGAGGTAGAGTCTTCCTCCAAAAGTATTACAGTCGCAGGATTTGTCCCGAACTCCACTCGCTTCCCTCTTGGACAACCCCTCTTCCTCCTCAGCACGGGGAGATTCACCCGTCAGACGAGCGGCACGGGTCAGAACCTCAGTCTAAGCAGTGGCCTCCACAGGAATAACCACAGCAGTAAACTCAACTGAAGCAGCCCTCGACGAAGACCGAGCAGTAGACGCTGCAGCAAGGCGAGCAAACTATGCAGGTTGACAAAAATCTAATGGAGGAGCCCTCGCTCTCCGCACTCTCCCTGGCATCAACAAACAGCACATAAAAAACCCAGTAAAAAGAGAGAAAAAATAGCAAACAGAAATGACATCTCGCCTGTAAGGGGCCTGTATCCATATTTTTCATAAAAGGCCGACCATGTGCGAACCCCCGCCGTATGAGGAAGGATGGCACTCACCCACTCGCGGATACCTTTGACAGATTGAGGGGGCACTTTTGCAGCTGCAGAAATATAACAGGGTTTAGTACAGTAACAGAAAGCGGTCGGGCATCTCTCTGACTAAAAACATAGAAACTTACGCGCAAAATTCCACTTCTCAGGGAACCCCGTTGGATCCGCCACAAGGTGCTCGGTCCGCACATAGAAATAATTCTCATAGAAACAACGGTTAGCCATATCATCCATCTTCACCACCAAACTCTTCGACCCCCGATGGCGAATGTGAATCATCGTGCCATGAATGAGCTGAGGGGCGAAGATATTGAGCATGTGCTCCAAAGTGATCTCACGACCGGCGAGCTCCACAAATTTGAGCAATATAAGGAACATTTTATACAGGTACAAAAAAAGTTGAGCGGGGCATACCTCGTAAAACCGACAGAAATCCACCACTAGGAGAGGGAGAGGAAGTGTGTACCTAACAAGTAAGGGTTAGGTGTAGAAAATGCAATACCCGAGGCGGTCAAAATGGACTATGTCGTCCCCTACCGCCGGCCGCATTTCAACGTAATGAGGAATTTCCCACCTAGATTTTGATTTTGTAATTTCCTCCTCTTTTATAACAGAGGGGACAGGTTCCAGTTCCTCTCTGGAGGGACTGCACAAGTCGGTCCATGCTTTCCCGGGATGAGCCAAGATCTCGGCTACCGATGGGACCTCCTCATCTTCTACCACTTCTACTCCTTCGGTGGCCAGAGCATCATTTTCTGGCGCCGGAATTGTGACAGGGAGGTCAGTGCGAGAAAAGTCACATTGTGTCAATTTGGTAAAGTAAAAAGACAAAGAAAAGGAAGGATGAAAGTTTTCAGTTAACTAGGGGCAAGTAAAAATTTGAAGTATCAGGACCAAAGTATATTCGCAAAATTCTTTCAAGCAAATGGCAAGGAAGTGTGTCAATCAAATTATGTATTCCTTCTATTTATAAAAGACATAAATTCTCCAAGCACGAAACCCAAGAGTCGCCAATCGAATCTGATAGGGTACGAAATATTTCAATTCCTAAGAAATGTGTGTCATAATGGCTTCAACCACGAAAAATATTTTAATCCAAACGACGTTTCGATTCCGAAAAAGTCGCAACGGTCCAAGGATATCGAAAGAAGCATCGTCACCTCACTTGAACCTAAGGATCATAACCAAGGGGTAGGTAGTCAGATTTCTCTCAAATTTGTAGCAATCATAATCCGTCTGCCTGGCCCGATAGGGGACGACCCCGGCAGCCGGAGGGACTAAATGCATTGGTCAAAATTCGTCCGCTATGGTCAAGCTGACCGACATCCTATCCAAGTGGCAAGGTAGCGAAATATGATATAGTTTAATCCATATCTCGTACTCACGATATTCGTCGAGTTAGAAGAAACAACGTTCAGGGGACGACCAAGGCAGACATAGTGTGAAAGAGCGTCAGACCAAGTACATAGCAAAGGTTTCATAACTATATATATTGGGGTAAAACCTTCGGTAAAAGGGGGACGACTTCTCACTTCTCTCTCTCTCCCTTTTTCTCTCCTCTATAATCTTCATAGTAAAAAGAAGAACGAAGAAATCTCCAAGAGAATAGGTAAAATGGTCTCCTCCATTGATTAATGGGAGCCACAATGGAAAATTTCAATAAGAATGGTTACCTCAATATCATCTTATGTATTATTTTTTCAATTAATTTATTGATCTGGAGTTTAATATGTTTAACTAAGATTTACCCCTTCATTCTTTTTAATTTATTTATTCAAAAAGGTTCCAATATCTTTTGAGTCAAATAGATGTGTGACACTGTGTCTCATTTTAGCATTGACGAGTTAGATCTTGAACTTTGTACGCAATTAAATAACGTTATCTATGGTGAAACACTGGCTTGAAGGAAAGAGTGTTTGAAATACAAGGTAAAATAGAAAGCAAGAAAGATGATATTAAAGGGGGCATTATTTTTGGTGTAATATTTCTTCTAGGATCTGCAGGAAATAGTTACACCTTTACACCTTTGTCGCATCTGTTTGATTCTGGTACATCAAGGTAAATTTAAAATACATGTAACATAGTATATATCATGTTTGCCATGCGGTTTAGAAACAGCAAACACTTTGGCAAAGTCCATAAATGTATGGTTGCACTTTACACGTAAAAGAAAATGTTAAATGTTCGAATAGAAAGAGTATTTGCATCCATAAAGTCAGCGTTTGGACATAAAATTTGTAATTATTTAAGAAAAATAGTATTTAAAGTTAAGTTGAAAAATGATATTTGGAATTTGAGATTATGTTTGGACATGCATTCCCGTTGAAAAATATTGCAGTTTTGTGTCACGTCCTTAGTCGTTAACTAAGCACATGTGCGGCACTTGATAACTGCTCATGATCTTACACAACTTGCTCACGTTCTTGTTATGCCAAGCCAGAATTACTACACTCAGATTGCTAAGGGAATGTAAGAAATAACACAAGAGAATTGTTAAAGGAAGCTTTGTATTAGAGAGAGAACTTGAATTTTTTGCTTGGTGAATTATAAATGAATGCCCCCCTTTATATACTAGTCTCTCAAGGACTAATGTGTAAATAATAATTGTTACACAAGTCCTTAATATTTACAAGATAAGGGCTTAATATTCCTAGCAAATCCATAAGGATCTAGGGTCTTCCTAAGGAAATGTGCATACTTCTCTAGAATCTTCTCACAAATGCTAGCACTCCTCTTATGTAATCTTCCACATGGCATTAATATATGCCAAATGGAGCCTATGTGGCATGATGATGTGGCAGGTCATTACACTCTCCATACCTAATATTGCGACAACTGCGGCGCAATGCTACTGCATAAACTCTCGGATCTTATCTTTGAATTGCCACAAGTATTCATATTATTCCTATGTGGCCTCTTCTGATGATTGCCCTTTCCAATGGACGGGGAACATAGTGGCTTTTTGCCCTTGTTTTCTCCTGGTCTGGTAATCCATTCTCAATCTCCTGATCATGCGAGGCGGTGATAATCATTGGCGCTCGACTTGATTGGCCCCCACCCGGATCATCCTTGTCTTCATGATATGGAATAAGCATGCTAGCATGGAAGACATGGTAGATCTTAAGATATGATAGCATGTCAAGCTTATATGAGTGGCGATGATTTTAAATGACCCCTCATACTTGAGAATCAGATTATGATGCATGTCTCGTAGTGCCTTGAACTGTCTTGGGTTACACTTCACCATGACCAAGTCCCCAACTCTATAGTCCGTAGGACGCCGCTTATGGTCCGCAAACTTCTTCATCTTCTTAGTTGTCCTATCCAAGTAGGACTTAGCAGTGTAAAGTTGCTCCTCCCATCTTTTGGCCATATGATAAGCCCCCAAACTCTTTCCCTCGAACGCAGCTGGTAATGAATGTGGAGTTCGTGGTTGTTTTCTTGTGTCTAGCTCAAATAGTGTCCGCCCCATGGACTCACTCCGCTACAATTTATAATAGAATTGAGCGATGTCTATGAGCCTTACCCAATCTTTCTGATACGCGCTTACATAATGCCTCAAGTAGCATTCTAGTAGGGAATTGACATGTTACGTCTATGGGTGGAAACTAGTAGAAAAGTGCATTTTTGTGCCCAGTATACCGAACAACTCTCTCCAATAGTTTCCAGTGAAACTGGGGTTTCGATCACTGATGATATGACTTGGTAAGACCCAATACTTTACCACGTTCTTAAAGAATATCTTGGTGGCTTCCTTGGCTGTGCAACCTGGTGAGGCGGGCATGAAGATGGCATATTTAGAAAATCTATCTACGAACACCATAATAGTACTATAACTATCGGACTTCAGTAGGCAAGTGATAAAATCCATAGTAACGCTTTCCAATGGACGCTCTGCAGCTGGTAGTGGCTCCAAATTTCCCCAGGTTGTTGGTGCTCAACCTTGTCTTGTTGAAAAATAAGACAAGTCATCACATAACACTCTATGTCATCACGTATGCTTGGCAATAGTAGACTAACTCAACCAAGGCCCTAGTGAGACGTTGGCATGGATGACTTGCCCATATTGTGTCATGACTCTCCCTTATTTATTCACCATCTAATGTCTCCAAACATAGGCACATAGACCCGCCAACCCATGGTAAGCTATAGACCTCCTTCTATCGAAAAACGTCTCGTCTTGCCCTGGTTGGCCAAATCGATAAGATGTTTGGCTGCTAGATCATGTTGTATGCCTTCTTCTATAGCCTCATGAATGTACCAACTTGCTGAAGTGACGGCAGCAAGCTCCACTTTCCAGCTCAAGGCATCGGCTACAATGGTACCTTTCCCGGCTTATATTCCACCACATAATCAAAATCGACCAAGAAATTATGCCACCTAGCCTATTTTGGTGTGAGCTTCTTTTGCGTCTGAAAGTAGCTAGTACCCGAACCTGGGCGTATGTCCGAAATCGAATTCCGAGGTCCCTAGCTTGAGAAATAAATTTTTGATGAAAAATTAAAAGACTAAAAATTAAATGGTTTTTAGAATTTGTATAATGTTTGATCTTATTGGTATCGGGACCATATTTTGGTTCCGGAGCTCGGTACAGGTCCAAAATAAAATTTATGCCTTATTTGTGGAATTTAGTGAGAAATGGAACTGATTTAACGTGATCCGGACGTCCGGTTGTAAAAATAGGAATTTCATAGTGTTCTTAAGAATTTCATGCGATTTGGTGCTAAATTCATAGTTCTAGGTGTTATTTTGGCGATTTGATCGCACGAGAAAGTTCGTATGATATTTGTATACTTGTGTACAAGTTTGGTTTGAAGCCCCGAGGGCTCGGGTGAATTTCGGTAGGCTACGGGATGTTTTAGACTTGGAAAATCTGGTGTTTTTGGCTTTAGTTGTCATATGGTGTTTTCTTCTTCGTGTTCGCGAAGGGACTCTCGTGAACGTGAAGAGAAAGGTTGTCTGAGGAAGATTTTCTTCTACGCGAATGCGATAGAGTGGTCACGAACACGAAACGTTGGGGGCATTACCCTTCGCGAATGCGACCAGGACATCGCCATTGGGACCCGGGGGAAGGGAAGTATAGTCTTCGCGAACGCGGCAAGTGGCTCGCGCACGCGTAGGCTGGTGGGACTAAGACTTTGTGAATGCAAAATTTATCTCACGAATGCATAAGCTAATAGAGTCGTAGCTTTGCAATCACGACAGGCCCTTCGAGAACGCGAAGAAGGCATGTCCAGTGATTCTAAAACAGACCCAAAAACGGGACTTCTGCAAAATTTCACATCTCTTTTACTAACTCGGCCTAGGGCGATTTTTGAAGGGGGAATTCAACACCAAATCATAGGTCTGTACTTTTTAACTCCTTTCTTTCAATTTCCGCCATCACCATTAGATTTCTAGTCTTAAATCTTGTTCTTTCATGGTAGAATTAGGGGTTTTTGGAAGAATTGGGGTTTTTTGCAAATATGGAATTTAAACCTCGATTTGGGGTCAAATTTTGAAACTAATTACATATTTGGGCTCGGGGGTGAATAGGTGAATGGGTTTGGTCCGAACCTCGAGTTTTGACCAAGCAGGCCCGGAGTCATTTTTTGACTATTGGGAAAAATATTGGTAAACCTAAATTTATGTATTGAAATTGATTTATGTATTGAAATTGATTCTTTTAGCGATATTTGATGTTATTAAGTTAAGATACGAGTAGTTTATAGGTGGTATCTAGAGGAAAAGCGGTAATTAAGCAATAAGTAGCATGTGGATCGAGGTAAGTGTTGTGTCTAACTTCGTGTCGATGGATTAAGGACCCTTGACTTAATTTCTATGTGAAAATCCATGTGAGTGGCGTATAGGTGAGGTGACGAGTTCCCATGCGCCGCTAATTATCTGTTTTACCTGTTTTCTTCCCATTTTTATCATGTTGTTTGTCTGCCTGTAATGATCTGGCCGGTCGTTTTAAGAATTTATGCCCCAATCCCCTATTAACTACTTTCCCCGTGTTTGTATATGCTATTTTGATTTGTCGGGATATTTGGTTTTGAGTTTCGAAGTGTTTTAGGACACTTAGTCCCTAAATGAGAGCTTAAGCTTTAAAATTCAGACCGTAGTCGGAGCAGTGTGAAGACAGACTCGAAATGGAATTACGTCAGTTCTGTTAGCTCCATTGGGTGATTTCGTGCTTAGGGACGTGTTCGGATTGTGTTTTAGAGGTCCGTAGCTTATTTAGGCTTGAAATGCCGAAAGTTAAATTTTTGAAGTTTCCGATTTGATAGTGAGATTTTGATATCGAGATCGGAATGGGATTCTGGAAGTTGGAGTAGCTCCATAGTGTTGTATGTGACATACTTGCAAAATTTTAGGTC
This sequence comes from Nicotiana glauca, assembly GCA_026770625.1. Taxonomy (NCBI): domain Eukaryota; kingdom Viridiplantae; phylum Streptophyta; class Magnoliopsida; order Solanales; family Solanaceae; genus Nicotiana; species Nicotiana glauca. The sequence continues at coordinate 30,119 of MU728837.1, forward strand.
ATTCGGACGAGGTTTGATAGACTTTTTGATCGAACGTGTAATTTGAGAGTTTTTGGAGTTCTTAGGCTTGAATCCAATGTTAATTTGGTGTTTTGATATTGTTTTGAGCGTTCCGAAGATTGGAACAAGTTTGAATGAGGTTTTAGGATTGGTTGTCATGTTTGGTTGAGGTCCCAGGGGCCTCTGGTGTGTTTCATATGCTCAACGGGTCATTTTTGTGAGAATTGCAGAAAATGCAGCAGGCCTCCAGTTCTGGTTTCCTTCTTCGCGTTCGCGAATAGGAGCTGGGGCTGGTGGGAGCTTAACGCTTCATGTTCACGATGATAGTCCTGCATTTGCGAAGATGTGAGGTCATATGCCTACGCGTTCGCGAAGTGGGTCCCGTATTCGCGTAGGAGGGAGAAAGTTGTGCTCCGCGTTCGCGACAGGATCATCGCATTCGCGAAGAAGGAATTCTGGGCCAAGCGAAGTTGTACTTCATGTACGCGATGGGCCTTCCGCATTCGCGAAGAAGGAATTATCTGAGTAGAATATAAAATTTTAAAATCGAGGGTTTAGCCATTTTTATGAAAAGTAGAGCTTGGGAGCTCGAATTTGAGCGAGATTTTGAGGGATTTTCAAAGATTTCGATTAGGTAATGATTCTTAACTCCTTTTTTCTTGGATCTATCGGTGTGGCATAGTCACTATAGGCACCATGCAAGCTCCTTCTCTCTCCATAACCAAAAGACGTTTGAGGTAGGGGTCGATCAAAGTATGACAACTGATAACTAGGGATTTTGACACATTTTATACCCTTTGTGCTTATGCTTTGATTATAAATTCATACAAAATAGTCCCAAATAAGTTGTGCTTGATTGCAGGTTTGATCAACAAAGTGATAAGATATCAAAGATCGGCTCAAAGGGAGTGAAACCTGCACAAGTACCAAAGACAAGACAGAACTCAGGAGAAACAGGCCTAGTGTGACCGCACTACACTTTGTGCGGTTCGCACTAGGGAGATTCGGAGAGTTAGATTTTCAGGCACCAAGGCAATGCGGCCGCAGAGGGTTTTGTGCGGTCCATACTGAAGGCACCGCAGCCGCAGTCCATTCTCTATGGTCCGTGGTGTGAAGACTAAGAGAGAAGCCAACTTCAAGAGATGGAGCTTGTGCGGTATGCAGTCCATTCTGCGCGGACCGCATTAGAAGCCTCTGCGGCCGCAGTCCATTCTGTGCAGTCCGCTGAGCCTGGATTCAGAGAGTTAAAATTTTAAGTTCACGAGCCTAGTGCGGCCGCACACCATTTTGTGCGGTCCGCACTGACCCCGCAGGGGCAATTTTGTCCCGTTTTTTCAGCTTAGTATAAATAGAATATTTTTTCATTTTTAGGGTACTATATATTAGAATACTGTAGTTGCGCTCGTGAGACGTTATTTCTTTTCCATTTTGGGCACTTTTACCTAGTTTTAATCATTGAATCTTTGTATCTACCTTAGTAATTAATTAATATGTCCTACTCTTCATCTATTTCTCTGATTTTATCTTCAAGCATGAGTAGCTAGACCCATTAGCTAGGGTTTTGGCTCAACCCTAGTGTGGGTAATTGATGGGTGTTGTGATTTAAGGTTTGATTGATTATGGGTGTTTGTTATTTGGGTCAATTTTATGGTTTAATTTATGAATTAGTGGTTGCAAACACTAGTTTGTGCTAAGTTGCTTTAGGCTCTTCTTGAGAAAAAGAGCCTAAGTCTCCAAAATTGACTCAACAAGGAATTAGGATGGACTCAAGAGATTTGATAGTCCTAATTAAAGGGTTAAACCTCGAGAGAATAATTACCCGACTTAAACTCTAGTTTCTTGGGAAAATATGCATACCCAATTGGTCTTAGATATGTAGAGTGGGTAGTATTGAGCAACGGTTATAACATATTTCCCCAATCATATCAATCATACCTTAGATGCAATTACTCGTCAATTAGCCACCTAGGTGAAGGTCACTACCCTAGTATTGTTTAAACCATTAGTTGCAATTGTAATTTGTAGTTTGATCATAGTAGAACATAAAAAAAACAAAAATGAATAGAAGACCAACCAAGAACACATACGCAATCCTAAGCTAAATAGATACTCAATTCTAATCCTAGCTCTCTTGGATTCGATCCCGACCCACAAATCCGGTAAAAGCTATTGCAACCCTCTCTCGCTACTTTTTAGTAGTGCAGAGTTGGCAGCGATCAACAATGTCTAAGGAACTCTTTCCCTAGTATGATATTAAAGATATCCATAGCGGATACGATAAAGCTTGCCATACCTTTCCAAGTTCCCAATTTGACACCAACTCCATTAGCTACCCCACGAGCATTTTGTACCTTGGTATTCACAGGCTTGACGTGAGAGCTGGTTGGAGCAAGCTTCAATTCTAATCTCTTTGTGGAAGCCTCGGTCACGAAATTATTAGTAGCTCCAGTATCCACCATTGCACGAGCGGGCTTGTTAATGATGGTGAGATCCACATACTAATTTCCTTTCTCGATAATGGATAGCTTGCTCGTGACAGCATCACATAATCCGATCATACCCAATTGTGCGATTCTCGAACTCTCTCCTTGCGGTTGCTCCTTCCATTCATGGACCATGGCGCTGAGGCTCTTTAGCTCAGGACAGTTCTTGAAGTCGTGTGGTCCTCCGCATATGTAGCATCACTTTTTCTCAGCTTGTGCCTTCTTCTCGGTGTAACCCTGACGGTTACTCGACTTTTTGTAATCTTGAGTCTTGGAGTATTGTTGTTGTATCTCCTTGCCATTGCCACAGTCACCTAGACTTTGACATTGTTAACCTTTGTCTCCTTGCATTTGCCTTTGTCGTGCTTGTCATGCCAGAAATCTATCAATGATTCGGCCTCCATTATGGCTTGGTATATATACGCAAATTGCCATGTTGCAACTCCTATTTAGCCCAATTTTGCAACCTGTCCATGACGCGGAACAAAAAGTCATCATTGGTCAGGTTGGGGATTTGAAGTAAGGGTGTCAAACGGGCCAAGTTGACCCGTTTTCGGACCGGCCCAAACCGGTTGAAACCCGAACCGGCTCGGACCGGTACTTAGGGGGTCGGGTAGGATGGGTTAAGGGGGTTGGTTCGTTCACCTAAATAGATTCGGTTAATCGGACCGGTCAAACTCGATCAACCAAAATTCCTATTGAACCGGTTAAGCGGACCGGTCCAGACCGGTTTAACGGCTAGATTTCTATTTTTCTTAAAACATTTTAGACCGTTGGTAATGATCAGCTGGCTTTTGGCCGTTGCCTAACGGATGGATTGTGCATGACGAAATTGTTACTAGATGGAATTAACATACATATTTTTAAAATGCTGCTACAAATATGGATTACCAATAACTGAAGTTGCTAATGCGCATTGTACTGATCCAAATCGTATGTTAACAACTACTACTTGGGATGCCATTAATGATATTTATAAATTTTTACAAAAATTTTATACTGCTACTGTTGAGTTTTCTGCAGCATATTACCCTACTGTTACTATGGCTTTAGTACATATAGCTGAAATTTCATTTCCATCTTCATTGTATTCTCTGTATTTTTACTTTATATTAAACTACAATAGTTATACAAAATATAAAAAAAAATATCACTAATCCGGCCCTGCTCGGCCTTTGGACCCGTAACCCTTACGGTTTATTTTTTATTCGGATCGACCCAGACACGTTAAGACAGGTTTAGACTAACCCGTAACCGGTCCGAATTAAAAACCCACCGATTTTATTTTTTTCAACCTGGAGCGGCCCAACCCACCCATTTAACACCCTTAATTTGAAGCATAAAGGTAGTGAACTCCTTGACATAGTCACGTATGCTCCTTATTTTCTTCAACTCCCTAAGTTTGCGCCTTGCCTCGTACAAGACATTGTTTGGAAAGAACTGTCGCTTGAACTCGACTTTGAACTGATCCCACGTGCTAATAGTACATAGACCTTTATCCACGTCGGCCATCTTCCTTCTCCACCATAACATGGTAGTCTCTGAGAGGTACAACACCACAGTGTTAATCTTGGCCTTGTCGTCCCTCACTTTGCCATGCCTGAAGTAGTTCTCCAAGTGCCAAAGGAAGTTTTCAACGTCTTGTGCATCACGAACACCTTTGAACACCGGGAGTTTGGGATCCTCGATCTTTGCCTTCCTTGTCACCACAACATTGTTGGCTGCCTCGGTCACGCCAGCATCAACATGCTCCTCGAGTGACTTTATCTTTGCCTTCATAGCATCGATAGTACTCAAAGCTTTCATGAGTCTGCACTCTAAGCCAGTGATGGTTTGCCTTAGTTCCATCTCAGTCTATGTACGTCCCTCAAAGTCATTTCAGATACTTTCAATCTCTTCAAGAGTGTGTCCTGCCTTCCATCTTACCCAAACGTTGGCCAAAGATCTCCACGGCGTTCATCCCCGCGTTCATTTTCATCACCCACTCTTTACCGAGCGAGACGTCCTCGGGCAGGACCTCCATTTCATCCTTGCTCGCCTCACTGGCAGAAAGTTCTTGGGACGTAAGCCCTTCATTTGACATAACCTCGGGTGGCACGTCCTGGCTCTTATTGGCGCCTATGTGGCATGATGACGTGGCGGTTCATCACATTTGTCAGTAAAAGAAAAATCGAAAATTTTGAAAAAGTGATCAAAATCACTTTTTTGATTTTTGAAAAACTCATTTTCGAAAAATCTTCAAAAAAATTGCAAATATTCATGGACAAACACGTTTTTGAAAGAAAAAAAAAAGCGAAATAAAGGGGAAAAAAAATATCTAAGTACAAACGAGTCCTAAGTCTCAATTTTTCTCAGACAAGAAAAAAGCTTTAAAAATCCATATTGAATTAACAAGTCATATGAAAAACACTTAATAAATAGTCTAAATCAAGTAGGGGCCTGTTTTTTAATGAACATTGCAACTTCAAATGTACCTTAAAATCTTTAAAGAAGGATACTGAATAGGGAGACACATTCAAAAGAATTAAATGAGTTGTGTACAAATTACGTATATCACTGTCGATGAGTTTCTTTCTTTTTCACCTTTCATCTTTAGGTGATGGTAAAAGTTAAAAAATCATGAATGGCAGAAAAACCTATGGCTAAAACTGACAAACCTCGAGTCTGTAGAAAGAAACTGTAACACCATAGAATAAGGCAAGCATAAAGAGTTCATAAGATCAAAAACAGCCAAGCACACACCATCATTGCAGTAACCCCAACAAAAACACAAGAGTAACAGAAGCAGAGTTTTGCACACCAAAACTGCAATATATAGCAAATAGGCATGCTCCCCAAAAGAGTAATACAGAGTAAATTGGCATAATTTCCGAGTTATCGGCATCTAGTGGCCGGAACCAGAAATTCTGATAAGCAAATTTTAAAAAATTTAAAAATGCCATACTTGAAATTTTAACCTAAATTTTTCTTGTATTAAGGGGATTCAAGATTCCAAATCTGAACAAATAATTGTCTTTACCCTATTCCAAACTCATCCTTGCATGTGACTCTTTCATTGTTAACATTTATGCTGGTCGAAAATAACAAGTAAAATAGTCAAACTGTACGTTTAAAAAAAAAACTATCTAGGTCTGTTTATCAATTAAAGTAAACCAGGGGAAAGTATGAGAAAGCTTAATAAATAAATGCTAAAAAAGAACTCGATGAAATAATCATAATGAACACAAACAACCCTCGTCGCATACCGTATAATAATATTAATATATATAAATAAAAATAAGAGTAATATTCAGAAAACGAAAAGCAAATCTAAGGCAAAATTTTAACAAGAGACAACAGAAAAACTCTCTATCTTTTGTCTACCACAAGTAGATTATTATTATTGACCCAACTATAGTCTGCTTTAATAATTTCTTCCAAAATCTTCCATATGATATGGCCCCACCAAAACTCCAGAGTTCAGTCCACATCCACTCTTCTGGGGCCAAAGTTTTCTTCTTTTACACTTCCCAAAAAAAGCATGCCCGTCCATAAAACTGAAAATTTTCAACAAAAAATAACACACCAACCCTATTCCTTTTCAAACCTAGACATTTTGCCCTCTAAAGTCTTCACCCTCTGACCCACTTCTGCAAAAAAATAAGACCACACCTCAACAACAAAAAAATAAAATAAAAAATAAGCCACTGACCCACATCAACAAAATGAGCAAAAGGAAAAAGTATAAACTGAAATTCCCACAATTAAGTGGTATTAGCAAAGTTAAGATGCTTTGTCACTTCATATCAGTAGTACTAATAAGCAATATAATACCACCATTTATACATTCATACTAGCGCACTATCACTTAGATAATATTACTACTAAGTTGCCATAATACATTCATCAACAAAAAGATTAAACAACACTAGATAAAGTGAATCAAAAAAAAAAAAAAAAAAAGGTGAAGTTTTTTTGTTCTTCTTCCTTCATTTTAGCCCGAGATTGTTGCGGATTTGCGGACGACATATCGGTAGGCTGCAACTTTTCTCTTGCGAGAAGAAGTGTTGTCTACTGAAAGCACCATTTTTCCAGCTTCTCTTGATGTGAATGAGTTGTGAATTGCTTCTTCATTTGCTCCAATTTTCCTTGGTTTTTCCACAGCAATGCTGTAGCTGCCTTCTGCATTTGGTACAAATTCTGCACTGTACTCCATTTCCCATCCTCCTACCACTATGTCCCATGTTATTGTTGCACCAGCCTATATATAAACATCACGTCAGAGGACGAGTTGAAGATTATAATCAAGTAAACAAAACTATAATCTCTAAAAATTTAAACTTTTAGTTGGAATGGTCACATAATTTAACCTGATCAAGACCTCATCTTTGTACCTTTTTATCATAACATGGTCAAACAACTTAAGACACTCATAATGATACATCGTTAAAATGACCTCATTAGAGATTTGCTTTAAGCAGAAATTTGTCAATGTTTTGTATAGCAATTTGACAGCAAAATGATTGAGTAGGCCTACTTCAACTCGGAATAAAAAAATTTTGTTCAGGATTATTATATCAAGTGAAATATATATCCTAACAAAGTTTCTAACTTTCAAATACTCTTTTTTCAACTTTACTAAATATTGTCCAAAAGGTCAGACTAGTCCTTACATCCAGTCCTATGCACAGCTAAGGTAGAAAATGTAGGATAGTGACATTTATAATTTCATTATAGTGTGCATCCAAGACAAAATTTATTGAGTATTCAAAAAAATAACCAAAATGGGAAAAACAATAATGCACCTCAATTCCTTCAATTTGAATATTGACTTTCTCTCCTCCTTTGACAGAGAACTCAGAAGCTGGTTTTGGTGGACCATTTTGCAGATCAGTGGATCGACTCAATCCACCATAATGAACAGGAATATCCTCAGGCCTTATGAATCTGGCCAGAACAAAAATGTATCTCAAAATGGTTAATTTTGAAATAAAAAAAAGGGACAAAATTTCAAAATATACATTCTTTCTTAACACCATCATTGCAATAAACTCATTTTTATGGGAATATTTTAACCTCAAAGGACAAGAAAATGTAGAAAGAAACAAAACAGAAGGTTTACATAAGATCATTTTACTGGGACAGACAGCAAAAAGGACAAGAGGAACCAAATTTTATATACTAGTGAGGCAAAAAAATTAAATAATAGTGCAATAAAATACTCACTTGTATAATGTCTCGGCTACATTTCCCTCCTTGGATATCACAAACTTGCTCTTAGTTCTTTGAGTCAGAAATGGACTAAACATTGAATACAACACACTGAAGTACCATGGCACATTTATAAATATCTATAAAAAAAATGAAGTTACAAACTTTACTCAAGAATTAGAAGGGGAAAATAAAAAAGGTACTCCTATAAGGAGAAGAAAAAAAATTAAACCATTTACCTTTCTAGCCACCATTTCAGGGTAATTATCTTGAAAAAGAGATAGGATATGATTTGAAGCAACCCTTAATTCTCTTTTAGGCATATCTTTAAGATCAGTAACTTGAATAATTGAATTAATCCCACCAGGCTTAAAATGCAACTGGTCAATACCTCTTTCAAGAACTTGAACTCTCCACCTCAAGAAATTTTTCAATTTTTCTTCATCACCAAAAATCCTCTCATACATTTCTTTATCTTTAAAAACCCCATAAGCATTGTAACAAACAGGATGTCCTTCTCTATCATAGCCATTCATATAAGCAACAACCCCTTCAAGTTCTTTAAACCCTAAATCTTGTTCCAAAATTGTGTCAGCATTAAACTCTTTTCTCCATGACAGACATTTTTCTAACATGTGAAGTGAATCTGAAACCTTAAAATCTCTTGCCCTAAGGAATTTTAGGAGAATGACATCAGCTTTTTCATCTCCACTTAAAAGTGAAATACCCCACATGGATAAAGATTCAGCTCCATTAGAAGAAGCTTGAAGTTTGTCTTTTAACTCTTGTAATGCCTTTTTTTCAGAGGGTTTTAAGTGGGAAATGAAGTAAGTGTCTTCTTTAAAAGATGGGGTTTTTAATGTAGCTGCTTCCATTAAAGAAGTTACGAAGCTTTTCTTGAAAGTCTGTGGCTTTGGTGAAGATTCTGGTACTGAAATGGGAGAGAAAGAGTCCATTTTTAGTGTGCAAAATGAGTGAAAATGTGATGAGAAGATTTTGAGAGAAGTTGCTGTGGATTTTGTAACAGTGATAAGTAGAGAGACAAAGATGAAAAGGAAGTTGAGTGAAAATGTTGCGAATAGTGGGACTATAATTTATTATTGTTGTGTAGCCGCGTTTCACTTTCAAAGTTTTGAATGTGAATCCTGCAATTTTGAAGCTTACTTGTAATTTGCAAATACTTTTCTTTTTTTCTTTTCTGATCTTTCCTTCTTTTAACGTCATTTTTATAATTTTTTTTTTAAATAACTTTTTAGAGCCCCTTTGGATATACAAAATTTTTCCTTTTTTTCAAATTTTATTTTTTGAAAATAATGTTTGATTATCAAACTCTTACCAATTTTTCCAATTTTAGTTGAAAATGCATTTTTAAATTTGAAAAGCGGATGAGAACCAGTTTTTGCAAATGAGAATTTTTTAGTTTTTTATTTTACAAATTTACCCCATATTTTTAAAATTTATAAAACGACCCATCAGTTATTAATTTAATACTAGCCACATAAACACAAAACGCAAAGGTCTTCTTACCAAAGTGTTTGGCTGCCTTTACCATCCCTATCCGGCTAGGGGTTGTTTATTTCAAGTAGGATAATCAAATAGGATTGGTTTTGATATTTTTTACAAGTTGTGAGGTATAAATCATATTTCATGATTTAAAAAAAAACACATTCAAATATGTTGCAAAAATTATAACCAAACACAACTTCATTTTCAATTCAAATTTTACTGAAATTCCAAATTTGAAAAAAAAATAAATTGAAATTCATGTTCAAAAGCCTACTTAGTTTCTTCACCTTTCATTTCTCAAAAAAAAAAAAAGTGAGAAACCTGAAAATATATAGTCATAGAAATGTGACAATATATTAGAACCAACTACTTTCTCGATATCATTTTATGTGTATTTTTAAGAATATATTTTTATTTTAAAAAATATTCAACTTTAAATTTTTTAATTTACTTTTAATGGTATATTCTTGTAGTCATATAAATATGATGACATATTTATGATCAGAAATTCTATTGATACTTTGGTACGTAACAATATTTTTTTTCCTGTTTCAAATTTGCTTCAAATCTCAAACATCTACCTATAAGAGTGAAATGACGGAACGTAAAAAAATGAGTTTTAACTTAAAAAAAGTACTAGCAATAGTAAATAATACCTGTATTTTCTTCTGAAAAATTATAATCTTTTTCAAGTGAAATATATATCAAATATAATTTAATATTCAAATATATTTTTCGATTTAACTTCAAAAACTGTCAAATCTTATAGTAGTATTTTTTTTATATTCAAATGCCTAATTAGTTTTTGACGATTATTTATAATCTAAAATTAAAATTACAAACTGGTGGGACCAGTTTATACACAATGACAGGAAGAAGAGGTTAGAGATGTCAATAATTGAGAAAGGCGTGGGCTTTGGTAATCCTAAAACTGTAGGTCCTAAATGAAGGACAAAAGGAGAAATACCTCTTTCATTTTCACACATCACTTTCTTTCTTTTAAAAAAATTTACTTTATTATATTATGATAATACATTAGATTATACTCGACTCGACTAGTCGACTTGACTCAATTTGAATCCATAGTTGTGGAAAGGGTTTTTATAAAAAAAAAAATCCTTTTTTATGAAAACTCAAACATTCGCACAATCAAATAGTCATGGTTTTTATAAAGGCAAATGTGACTAATTCTGTGAATATTTTGAGCAAAACGATTTCTTTTAATTACTCATATTCTATTGTCATTGTTTTCTTAAAGCAAAACATGTCCTTTCAGTTAGGATTTTTTTTTGGAACCTTGTCTCCATGCGATTGTAAGATCCTGTTCACATTCATTCATTTTTTATTTTTTTTATTTTTTTAAAACTTTTCCCAAATTAGGAAGATTTATAGTGTCTCCACAATTTTCCTACAACGTAACTCGAACTCAGGACCTAACGGTCGTAGGTGGAGGTGCTTACCAACTCAACAAGTCTCACTTGACCGTTCACATTCATTCATTTTCCTATGCTTAACTATATTTATCAAAAGCAATAATTTAACTTGTAGACTGTAGTCATTACATATTAGCAAATACTATAAATTAGTGCAAACACAAGACAATACAAGAGATTCTTTGATGCAAAAAAATTTACCAAAAAGTCGGAAGAGGTTGCATGCTACACCTTTTAGATTTTGTGACTGTTATCTTTTAACCTATATTAATTAGATAGCCAACAACTTTTGACTTTTTTGGGGGGTCTAACAATAATTAGGGATTACTCCCATGTAAAAATGAAGCCTCCACTGATAATACCATGTTAATTTACAGTTTAGCACAAATAGCTTAGCCTATCTATCTTCAAATCTATAAATTATTATAAACCCTTAGGGATTAATAATTCACATATTGGCATAGATTAGGCTACAATGCTATCTGCACTAATTTATAATCTATAAATTATTTTAAATACTTAATTATCTGCATTAATAATTAAGTAAATTATTAATAAAAGGTAGAAAAACAGAGAGGAAAATATTATTGCCGATATAATTAATAATTAAGAATTTGATGAGAATCAATGTGCTAATAGTTGCTAATTACTCTTTACCGCCAGCTAGCTACTACCTAGACTAGGTCTTCAAATCATCACAGTCCTTGCACAAGTGTAACCAAACCAAATAAGTCGGTTTTTCAATTATTAGAACCAAACCAAACTAATTAAATCGTTTTTTCTCAATTCGGTTAATGTCGGATTTTGTCGGTTTTTCAATCTTTTCGGTTTTTTCTTAAATATAAGACATACACTACCAAATATATATTCCGGCGATCATATTATCAAATTAATTGCCCTTTGAGAATCTATTATTTACCAAGTTATACTGATGATAATTGAATCAAATAGTGATGAATAGTTTAAGGACTAAACTAAAAATATCTTATTTTTAACACGAAATGGATTCTTACACTTAACAAAATAAAACAACCAATTTAACTAGAATGTAAAGGTGAAGAAGTATACTAAAAATGCAAACTATTAACATTTACCATAAAAAATTTAAAACTTTGTATAAAAATATACATATATATAGGTGTAATAATAAATTTAAAATAACTACTCCTATAGTCGATTTGGTTCGTTTTTTTCTTTTTTTCCTTGACTAAAACCAAAATCAAACCTAATTTGATCGATTTTTAAAATTCAAAACCAAAACCAAACCAAACCAAACCAAACCAAGAAGTATCGATTTTTTTTAAATAAAATAATATCTTGACTATTAACGTTAAGAAATAATTAAATATACGAATATATTATAAAAATAATAAATAAAATAATATTAAGTTATTTTATTTATAAATAAAATACATAGGTAAAAGTATATTATATAGTATATAATATAGAAGGTATTACATAAATATGAAGGTTTATATAATAACAAGGGCATAATATACTTTTCAAGTAAAAAAAATAACTTTTGTGATAACTAGAGCAAAGTAAAATAATTTTTATGTAAAAAAAAAAAAGAAAAGTGACTTTTGTGTAATGG
>MU728841.1:0-23366 GCA_026770625.1 Nicotiana glauca
ATTTGGAAGCCTTTCTAACCAATCCAATGCTTTCCCCCGAAGAGAGAACGGGAAAAGCCTCAATCTCAAAGCATCTTCGGACACATTGGTATGTTTACTCCCCCAGCAAGTATCTATGAACCCCTTCAAGTGCTTGTATGCATTTTGATCGGAGGCGCCCGTAAAATACCCTCTTTGCTCGAGAAGTGTCAACATAACATTTGTAATTTGAAAATTCCCCGCCCGGATTTGGGGAGGAACTATGGCACTTGCATAACCCTGATTCGGAAGAACCCTTGGAGCGACTCTTGGTGGAGGTGGAGGAGGGTCTGGGATTTGATCATTTTAATTTGCATTGGCATTTCTACCTCTCCGTGGTACTTGAGGTATCGGGAGCTCATCTTGCTCAACATTATCAACCTCCTCCCCCGCGCCCACGTTGTCAAAAGGGACATTTCCTTGTAGAGCCATGTGTACTTGATGGATTGACACAAATAACGTTAGTAAAAAGAAGGAAAGAGAAGCAAAACACAAATCTAACTACACAAATAGTCAACACCGTAAGCTCCCCATCAACGGCGCCAAAAAGTGATCGCAGCAAACTCAACCTTACACAACGGTAGGAAGGGCGGGCGCTAAAACTTTTACCCGAATAGTGGTATCGGGGTCGATCTTCCACAGGGAGCTTGAAATGGAGTTGCGTATTTGTATAGACTAAGAATGCGTTTGTGCTTCTAATTGCACTTCTAACATTTTTGGGTTTTCTTTTGATTATCTACTACAATTTATCAACTACAAGTTTAAAGCTAAGTTATGCTAAGATATTGATTCTAAGTTGCATGCAATATAGAGAAAGGCATTAAGGTCATGGCATCACCTAGGTGGTTAACTAACGGGTAGAAACTACTAATAATAGATCGAAATATTTGGGATTAATGTTATAACCATTGCACAATTGTACCCACTCTTACACCTCTCGGTAGAGATAGCGATTTTACCCAATTGACTCTCTCGAGACCAGTTGGGTAGGCCAATAAGACCAGGCAACTAGGGTTCAAGTTTGGTGATTACTCTATCGAGGTTTAACCCGTTAATTGGGACTACCCTTTCTCATAGGTCCATCCCAATTCCTTGTTGGGTCAATTTTGGGGTCATAGGCTCTCTTTCTCAAGAAGAGTCAAAACCCACTAAGCTAGAGTCAATGTTTGCAACCACCAATCCTTAACTAAAGCATAAAACTAACCCAAATAACGATCTCCCAATATCAATCTATCATTAAGAAGCAACACCCATCAATTACCTACACTAGGGTTGAGCCACAACCCTAGCTAATGGGATTAGCTAGACATAATTAAAGAAGAAATAAAAAAAATAGAAGAAGAAACAACCATATTAATTAATTGCTAATGTAAAACTACAATAATCTATGATGAAATAAAGCTAAAATGCTCAAAATAGGCTAAACATATGCCTCACAAGTGCAACCACTATTCCGTATCGTCAAAACTTAACCTAAAAATGGCAAATGTTCTATTTATAGTGGGCTGGAAAAACTGGACAAAGCTGCCCCTGCGGGGTCAGTGCGGACCGCACAAAGTTGGCACGCGGCCGCACTAAGTTGCTTGAATTCTGAAAATTGCTCTCTGGAGATGTTGATGCGGACTGCACAATGATGGAATGTGGCCGCGTGAATGACTTGTGATGATCTCTGAACTCTTGTGGTGCGGTCTGTGTGAACCAGTAGTGCGGCCGCACTGATTGGGCGCAGACGCGTGAGCTTGACCGCGCCGATTGTGATTGATAAAAGGCAACTTTCTGAATCTCTTTTGTGCGACCGCATGTCATGATGGTGCAGTCCGCACCAAGTTCTAAATGTCCTTACTTTAATGTTCTTTGACACTTGAGCAGGTTTCACTCCGTTTAGAGCCGATTTTTGATATTTGTTATCTTGTCGCTCAAACCTGCAATCAAGCGCAACTTGTAAGCATTTTGGGTCTATTTTATGGCAATTCATACATAAAGAATAGGCAAGTATAGGCATAAAACGTGTTAAAATCACAGTTATCACTCTGCCCGAGGAGAGAAGGAATTAGGAGAGCTTTGAGCTGCTTTGGAGAGAGTATCCCGAGATAAGGATGATCTCTCTGCGAACGTATTTTGCCCTGCTTGTACCCAACCTTTGCCCCCATATTTCGATACGGGTTGGCTTACCTTTCTTTTGCAGACCGAGAAAAATAGTTCACAAATTAATCGACTAAACACAGAGATCCTCGGGCTGAGGAAGCAAAGCAAAGTAGTGACTGAGGAGTTGGCATCATCCCATGATCTCAATAATGCTCGCAAGGAGATTGCTGCCTTGGCCGCGGCCAAGTTCGAGATTGAAAGAAATGCTACCACTTATTTGAATGATGCAGCCATGGCGCATAAAATAGCTCGCGACGTATCGATAGCAGCTAACGAGAAGCTAGTTCAGGCTATTAAACATGCTAAGGCGAAGGCGAGGAAGTAAACCCTGGAGGAGATCGGGACTAGGGGCGTCGATTTGTCAGATAATCTTGAGGAGGCCCGCGAATTGGAGGGAGAATTGGCGCTTTTGGTTGCCCCAAATGAGGGCAAAGATAGCGGTGATGAAGAGTAGTCCCCACGTAGTTTTGCATCCTTTCTTTTTGCCTTTGTATGCAATTCTCGGGGGATGGATCTTGTAAAGATATCTCTTGTGGATACGTTTTTTGGCAATGTAAAAAAATGGGAATGTTTCTTCTTTCAGTTATTTTTTTGTTCTTTTGCTTTTGCGGATTTAACCTTTTGACGTTTGATGTTAGCCTTTCGAAATCCGTTGTTAGAGTGATCGGGACCTTCAAATCGAGCCATGCCACGGGGTTAAATTAATAGCTTCTACCGGGACGGTGCTAGCAATATCAAGGAGCCCCCGAGGCCTCGTAGTTTCTCGAATTTTGTAGGGTAGTAGCATTTGCTCAATCTGGTAAAGGGGCCCCGGAGCAATTCTGTCAGTATGTTTCCCTAGGAGAGGGTGATGTTAACACCGCCAGAATTAATTGGCCTTTTGGGTAGGCAGGCAGTTTCTGCATTGCCCCTATATATTCATTCACTTCTCTTTCCCATGGTGATTCTGCTGCTTTGAGGGACTACCTCTTCTATAAAGCGTTTGTGCTAGTTCTTCAGCTGCTTCAACTCAAAAAATTCTTCTGCTCAAATCCACATCTTTCTCTTCCTATTCTATCTTAGCCATGACTGCTACATCGACGTCCGATCGCCAAAGAGAGAGGAGTTCTTCCTATATTCCGAATTCGGTTGGTGATAGTGATGTACCGCCGGTGCCCGGTGAGCGGGCCTCGAGGTGTCTTGACTCGGGGAGAGCCATCACGCCAGGGAGGCCTCCCAATGTTCTGGGTCACCGGGAGCATGTGTCGAGGATCATCTCATCAGTGGGAGAGGAAAACCTCAAAATGATCAAAAATGGGGAGAAGGTGTGGTGTTACAAGTACTTTCTTCCGAGGAGAGCATCGCAACATACGTTGATGGGTTTTTGAGTGTATATATGCATATTTTTGCGTTGGGTCCCCTCGATCGGGTTTTGCTTGATTTTTGTCAGAGATATCGCGTTACCTTGGCAAAGGCTCACCCCTTCCTTTGGAAAATAGTGCAGATGATGAGATATTTTGCCAATAAGGCCTGGATAGAGTTTACCCTCAGCTATCTCGTGAGGTTATATCAGCACTCCGTTATCGGGGTTTGATCACTCTGCAGTGTCGATCCACCCGAGCTCCTATCGTCAGTAGCGAAGAGGACGAGGACCGCGCATGGATGAGTCAGTTCATTTGGATTCAAACAATCAATGTCATCCCTAGAGAATTGTTTCCATTTCCTGAGAAATGGAACTCCACACGTAAGTGTCTCACCTGAACTATCATCGTTTTGCCTGGAGGCGTGCTCCATAATGATATATTTTCATTACATATTTGTAGCAACTCATTGGTCGCCGAACGAGGTCCCCCATTTAGCCGAGTGGTCTCGTAAGCTGGCAACTTGCTCGATTTATAATAGGCGCCGGTGGTGAGATCTGTCCAAAGGGAGATGGGAGGCGAAACATCATGGTAGGTGCCCGGTGTTTTGTTTCCTGAAAATGGCGCTTTTCTTGCCGCTTATTAACTTAGTTGCCGCAGGTATTGGAGATTTTTTTGAAATGAGGTCGTGTCCCCTAGGATAGGAGGAGAGATTTTCGACCTCGGGAGCGAGCATCGATGACAAACGAAAAGGGGCTCCGGGACGTAAAGGAGCTTGTAGTGGGGCAAATCCTTCTCAGCGGCTAAGAAGAAGCGATTCGGTCAGTTGGCTATCTTCTAAAGGTAGTAAGCCATCGGATATTGGCTCGGCCTTTGGCGAGGCTCAGCGGCTCGGCCTCATGGTGAGTTTTTGATCTCTGTTAGATTATTCCGGTCTCGTGCCTTTCTTCTCTCATTTAATTTTCTTTCATATGCCTTTGGTAGGTTCAAATTTGAGATACTTCACTGTAAGGCCCCATTGCGGGAGGCCTTGGACAGCGAAAAATCCCTTTAGCTTCTTTGTGCGGAAAAAGAAAGCGAGCTGGTTTCCCTGAGGCACAAGGTGGACCGAAGCCAGATCTAGAGTCATGAGAGCTGCCTAGAAAAATAGGTACCTTGCATTCCATGCTGGCTTACACCCCTTATTTCACCTCAACGGATTAATTTTTTGATATTTTAGTAAAACAAGGTGGAGGAGCTGGGACAGCTCTGGGCGAAGTTGGTCGAGCCAGACACGAATTCAACGAGCTGCAGGCGCATGTAAGTACCCATTTTGCGGCCAAAGAGAGTGCTTTAGCCACAGTTTCTGCTCTTGAGGTGCAAATCTGTACAATTCGTGCAAATGATTCAACACGGGAAAATATGACCGCAAGGCTTTTGTTCGAGCTTTTGAAGGAGAAGGTCGAGGTGGTGAATGTCCGGGCCAAGGTCATGATGAGCAGCACCAGGGTGGGACAGAAAGCGGTAGCCTTTTCGAAGAGTGCTGCCATTGCTAAAGTTGAACTGAAGAGAGTCCTTGATCGTATAAGCAGTAGCAAGGAGTACGCAAAATTCAAATCTCGGAGAGATTCTCGAGGAGATTCACGCTAGGGCTTTGATCTCTCGGAAGAGAACGAGCGAGCCAAGGGGGAGGAGTATGATGCCAAGTTCCTTTTGTTCGATACTGAAGATGGCTAGGAAGGGGTTGCCGCGCCATAGTCACCGAGGGGGGGCATTTATTTTGTGCCTTATTCTTGCGTATATAGCCCTCACAGTGCGTTGTAAACGAAGTTTGTATTTTATCACTTGTATGTATATAAGGGGGAACCCTATAATTCGTATCTTCTGTACCACTTTCTGCTTCGCTTCTGACCAGGTGGACTGGTTTCAGTGTTTGTGAGAGTCCTTAGATTCGTCATATGGCTCTGGGGCTCATTAAGCAGGCCTGGGGGCTCTTACGCGTTGGGTCGATGCAACCTTTAGTGTAAGCTGGCGTTAGAGCTCTTATGCTTTTACTCAACTGTTTTAGGTCTGAGTCGAGCTTATATGACCCTCAAGCTTTTGTGTTTGCACGGATGACGATAATGGCTCTTACGCCTTGGGTCGAAGCGACCTTTTATATGCACGGCCCTGAGGCTCATTAAGCTGGCAACAATGGCTCTTATGCTTTGCCCATAGGCATGTATAGTTAACTATTTTGGGTCCCGTCTCCGAATCGAGTTATGACTTGAGCTCATTTTGACCCTCAAGCTTTCAAATTTTAAGCTGGCAACAATGGCTCTTATATTTTTGGTCGTTGCGACCTTTCAGTATGTGTGGCCCTGAGGGTTGTTAGGTTGGAAACAATGGCTCTCGTTAAGGACTTTTTCAATGATTTTTCTTGACCCGTCGTCGGTTCGTGAAGAACTCAATTTCAAGTCATTATCAGCGATATTCGAGCACCTCAGAAGGTTTGGCTCGTAAGCTGGGTAGCTCGAAGCTCTATGATTTGGAGCTGACATGGTCGAAGATCTTTTTCCTATCGAAGGTAGCCTGTTTAACCGGTTCTTTTCAAAGTAGATTCGAAGTAATGGCCTATGATTTTGTAGTGACAGTCAAGGGTCTCCAAGTCGCGTTAATTAGGCTGGTACAACCGTATGACCGTAGACATTTGTGTTTGGCCAAAGCCATTTTTGGTACCGAGTATAGTAGTTTAGGCATCTATATCAAGGGTATGCCTTTTTAGGGGTCTTATAAATTCTATATATAGCCTAAACTTCGGGATTGAGTTTATGCCTATAGTAAGATCTTACAGAATTTTCATGCCTTTTGAGGTCTTACACTTTTGTTGATACTTGGTACAAGTATGATTCATGCTTAGATTAAGGTCTTACAGTTTTTTTGATACTTGGTAAAAGTATGATTCATGCCTAGCTTGAGGTCTTACGGTTTTGTTGATACTTGGTACAAGTATGATTCATGCCTAGGTTGAGGTCTTACATTTTTCGTTGTTGCCTTTAATAGGTCTTACTAGACCGAGTCTGCCCGCTTGGAGTCTTATGCCTTGGATTTTAAAATGAATGGCGATTGGCGACAGACTCTGAGTCATTGAGTTTACTTTGGCTCGGGAGCCGTTACTCGTGAGCTCAAAATTACCTTATTGTGGGCTTATGATTTTGGAGATTCTGACCCTGAAATCATGCGCTTTCTGAGTTCGTGATGCCAGTCTCCAAGTGTTCGGGACATTTTTTCCTTTTTGGAGATGTTTTGTGATTTCCGTGCTGCCTCGTTGAGGGCTTATGAGTTTGGAGTTCTGACCCTGAGGCTATAAGGGTGTTGAGTTAGTGATGCTAGTCTCCAAGTATTTCAGAGAGTTTTTGGTGGAGGGATCTTTGCTGTGAAAATACTGAGTTTCCTTTGGAGTACGAGATGCTTTGGTGAAAGATATTTTTTGATTACTCGGCAAAAGTACATGTCATTTTACTGCTGCGGGGCGGGCTTATTCGGACACGGTTCATTTAACCGTTTGGCCCGATAAATCATTTCCTACTAGAACCTTGCTCAGCGTTCCTTGGTTTTTCCAAATGGATGAGCTTTCGAGGGGATGCCCTCTAGTGTTCGGGGTTGATTGCAAAAAGAAGCCTTATGTATTTTTTGGATCCTCCTTAGGTAGTGCACGGATGTTGCCTTGTTAAATACCTTGCCGGTAAAAACCCGATTTGGGATAAAAACTCGGTCAAAGTAAAAGAGTGCAACTGACGCTTTGAAACCTCGAGGACTTCGAGCTGGATTGGCATCTTCGACTGCTTGGTCGATGGCCTGCGCAAAGTTATCATAAAGTAAAAAATATAAAAAAAAGGGGAGATGATTATACCTTAGTGGCAATGGTGCTCTTGGATTTCGGCGTTTGTTCGGTGGATGCAATGTGGTCCCTTATTTGAATACAACCAAGGGCGTTTCTTAAAAGATCACGTGGATGGCATGTTATGGTTCGTCCACTTTGTTCTTTTTGATTGATTCCCTTTCTCGGGACTGGTTTTTAGCTCGGTCACTGAGGAATTCTCGAAGGTGACCGTTGTCGAGTAGTCGGGCCACTTCTTCCCGAATTTGCCGGCAGTCCTCTGTCCTGTGCTTGTATGTGCTGTAAAACTCGCATATCAGATTACAGTTCCTTTGTGAAGAATCCGACTGTACAGGCCTGGGCCATTTGGCATCTTTGATTTTGCTAATGGCGAACACGATGTCTGATACATCGACGTTGAAATTGTATTCTGATAGGCGAGGTGCCCCTGTTGGCCCCGTATCCCCATTGAATCTGCCTCTATTGATGAGTCCTGAGGGTTCTATCCTCGGCTTACCAATCGATCATTGTGAGGCGGATTGCATCTCGAGTCATTCCTCCTATGCTTGGGGTACGGTTGATACCTTTCTCTATTTGATTTTGACTCCTTCGCTAGGATTTTGCTCGGATATACTGAGCCCGAGGAGGCTCCCAGCTGGTCATCCTCGACCCTGATCTTCAATTGATACCGCTTTTGGACGTCCAACCAGGTTATGGTGGGATATTCGATCAAATTTTCTTTTACTTGCCTTAAGGTCACTAAGCTTCGTTCATTCAGGCCTTGAGTGAAGGCCTGCACCACCTAGCCGTCAGAAACCAGGGGTAGTTCCATTCGTTCTGTTTGGAAGCGAGATACTAATTCTCGCACCATTTCATTCTCCCTTTGCTTAATCATGAATACGTCGGACTTCCCGGGATTCGGTCGACCCTGAAGTTATAGGTTTCGACCTTCTTGTCGTTGGATGCTATCATTTTCTCACCCAACTCAATCCTTTTGGTGAGGTCCTCGAGCATTTTGACTATGGCAGGATTGACTACCGATCCGTTGTTGCTTGATTTCTCCGATACCCGTTCAGCTGGGAGAGTAGCTCCCGGTGCTTCTGTGTTGGGAGTTTTTTGGTGGCTTTGTAGCTGAGCGATAGCCAGCTGTTGTGCCTACAACATTTCAAAAATAACATGAAGGATAAGTTCTCGTTCTTATCGAGCTGGGATTTTTCGAGCTTCCTGTTGGTCTCCATGTTGTATGCTCATGTCGGTGTGTGAGATTTCGTCGACCTGATGTGCACCTTGCGAACCTGCATCTGCCAGAATCAGTCCAGGTGTGTTACTGGGGTTCTATGGTGGCGCGCCAACAATTGGAATATCTACACCATTTTCTCCGCAGTTTTCAAGGTTGTCGTTCTCAACTTTGTTCACTGAGCCATACATCTTGACCTGAAATCGAAGGTCTTGGATAAGAAAAAATGTGAAAGATAACTTGCATTATGTAAGGAAACCAGCAAGAAAATAATCACTATTATTTAAAGCCCCACAGTGGGTGCCAAACTGTTTACCGTGAAAATGGTAATAATAATTAAATTTGTTGATGGGACTCTAAAAATACGTGATCTACTTTGATGTTAGTTGTTTATGTAGTTGATGCTAGATGTGCAGAGATAAAAGATGAAATGCGAGCTAAAATGGAGTTATAATCAAACAGAAGGGTTAGTCATTCAGACCTCTAACTGATCGATGAGGGTCCTCGGGGTCGATACCTGAACTCGGGCTCAAGCTATCAGGGATAATTAGGGAAGGGCTAATAGTTAGAATATAATTGCCAGAGGCTCTTTATGGCCAATGACAAGCGATAAATGAAGAACAAGTATGAAAGCAATATAATAGAGCAATAATGTCGAGAGAGTGTATTGTTGAGAGAAAAGAGAGAGAGTTAGCATATATCTCGTGTAGAATAGTTGGAGCAACATCTCGTCATAAAATGGTAAGGATACCCTTTATATAGGAGGGGAACTCTGACATAGTACAAAAGCATTAATTATGAGGATAAGGGGGACGGGACAACTAGGTGACACAAGGCTCTGCCAGTGATAGTTGCACGCCTTGGGAACTCCCCATCCCCTTCATCGCCATTAGGTCGGGCATTAGTGGAATTCGAGGGGGAGAACTCGACCGCAACCTCACAACCTCGAGATCTCGAGATGATCTCCTAAAAATGCCTCACTGACAAGAAATTGGACTCTCCAATTTTGCCGTATACAAAGTATATTAATATGATCCTATGTGCATGGTTTCTAGAAGACATAGCAAGTATAAAATCCTATAGGCATGGTTTCTACCCATATTATCCCACAAATATGTAACTACCAACCCCTTTTCACTAATCACCCAATGTTCATTTACAAATAATTATTACAAACTAGATGAATAAATTGCATAAATAGATAAAAGAAAAAGAAGAAGTTACACTATAGGGAGCCTGAAGCGAGCCCAATTGTTTTCCTAAACCTCCAATAGCCTCAGATGCCAAATTCCATAGACAATATCACTGTCTAGGTGCATTAGAGTTCCCTAAGGATATCAAGGATAACGGACAGTGCTCACACCTATATTTTCTATAACAGGGATTGAGTAAATGTAGTGTGGAAGGGCCAGCCTCAGTGTGCCAGAGTTCAGAGGGATCTCAGAAGGATCCCAAGGCAGTACACACACTGGAGGGGGCAGAACCTGGGGACTTAGGAGTAAAATGGGGTGCTTAACATAGTTTTGAAAAGGTTTTGACAAGAAAAACATTAGTGGATTGATTTAATAAGTAAAGAAGTTTTCTGAAAATAAGGACTGATCAGTAGTAAAATAGTTTAAAAAAAATGTAAACATTTTTTTAAATCAGCAAGCAAACAGGCTGGCTACAGAACAAAGAGGTCCACCATCACTTAACAACATAATTCACACAAGGGAAGTGGGTATTGAGGACATACAGAACACATCAATGTCATAGTGAAGCACATAACAACAGGAGCACAGAAGCTTTTCTAGAGTTTTATAGGATTAAGGAATTAGTCATACAACTGGAAGTAGAGACATAGAGCATGAATCACAGAACAACCATGTGGAAACATACTACACTGACAAATTAAACATAGAAACAGAGTTACCTAGAGATATTAGCAAAACAGATTAAACCAAAGCCTAAGTAAAGGGATTGATCAAAATATGCTGACATATATAGGACAACTCAGATTGAGGCATGCTAGATAAAGCAATAGGCAGATCCTTAGACATACTAATTACAAGTTAAACATGACAGAATTCATACATGCTAGTGATTAAGCAGTGTATTTTAGGCATGCTAGGTGAAACACTAATTAAGACATGCTAGTTACACGTTGAACAACCAAATATAAGCAGGAACAAGACTAGAAATCAATGAACTAAAGCAGTAACAGAACACATAGGGTTTTGGACTTGAAATTGAATTAGGACATACCAGTTAAGGAGAGCAAATACATAGTATAGAGCAGGTGTAGTTCAATAACCAGTCTGGCTTACAGCCAGCTAGTTCAGTAAAAGTAGCAAGTAACAAGAAAGAGTAGAGAGCTTTTAAGTGTAAGAGAGAGTTATTGAACTAGTGTTTTTTTGGAAGTGAGAATAGAGGAGAGTATATATAGTAGTTGAGAGCAGAGTAAAATAAGATAAAAGAAATCAGTCTTCAACAATTAAGGAAGCCGCAGGATTAGTCAGGCACAAAATCAGCAAGTTTTCCCTTAATCAAGGGATAATTAACCAATGGTAAAGAGCATGACATATTTAAGGAAAGAAAATCAAGTAAGACTTAGGTATAGAGTAGACAATTAGGGGTAAATACACAAGGCTTCAATTAAGAAAATAGTTAGTGAAGAATCAGTAAATAACACAGTTAATCAAATAAGGTAAGAAAACTAAATAAGGTTGCAAAATATGGAAACAATCGAGAATCAGCATATAGGTATTACCATAGCATATCAGTGAATCGAGGACTTGAAATAACACTGATTTAAGAAAAATAACATAGGTTTCCATAATAAGCAAATAAGCCAAGTTTAAACAGAAAGAATCGAAGGTTTAAAGGAAAGTTTTCAAACCAAACCAAAAAAGAGGGAATTCAGAATCAGTCAAGGAGAGATTCATGAATAGAGTTAGAGTTTAGCATATAAATAAAGTAAGACATGGATAGTCAAGAGTCTAGATACAACTCTAGCAAGCATGAAAGTTAAACAATACTTCAATGAGAAAAGGGCAAGTATTGAATGGTCAAGATGAACACAAACACATAGAATAGTGTAAGTTAGGCTAAGAAGTTAGTAGAATCATATAAAGGCAAGATAGTCACGAGAAATCACAGAAACTCAAAAATGAGAACTGGTCGGTCATGCTGGTACACAGAACCAAACGAAGAACCCTAAAAACTTAGGGCTTTCAACATAGTCGATTTAAAGATGTAGAAAAATCATAGAATCGGTCAAGATATGCAAGAAATAGAAGTTTAAACATAAAGAATCAGTTAAACAAGGTTTTAAAAAGAAGTTCTGAAACCCTAGTTTTGGAAGAAAATGAAAAACACTTGAAATCACATGATTCTTGTAAAGAACCTCAAGGATAGTGTAAAACATTAAAGAAACAAACTCAAATCATCCTAGATCTGTACAGATCTAGGAGGTATAGAAAAGAAATTAGGGTTTTGACAGAAACCCATATAGAGATGAAGGAACCTGTCTAGAAACCCAAGGATTGTAGCAAATATAGAACGATTTTTCTTGAAATCACACTGGAATAGCCAAGAACAGGAAGGATATGAACCCTAGATGTAATTCGGCATGGCCCTGGGACCTTGAAGACCTTAGAGAAGGCAAGCATGGCATGAAAGAAGCCATTGGAGGCTTAAGAGACGATGAGAGGTCACCGGAAATGGCCGGAGATGGGAGGTTGGCGGTTGAAGATTAGGGTTAGGTTGAGAGTGTTTTGAGAGCAGAGAGGATCTTAGGGCTGCGGATGTAGAGAAGTGATTAGGTTTAAGGGGTCGTTTGGAATTAAAATGGAAAGAACAAATGAGGGCCGTTGATCTTTTAGATCAACGACCATGATCTGATGGGGTCTTGGGTTGGGTAGGTGTATTTAGGGCCTGGGTCGGGTGGTTTAATCTGAAATTGGGCTGGGGTATTGGGTTGAATTGAGGCTAAAATTGAAATACAATTTGGCTAAGTTTTAAATAGCCAATTTAAGCCTATATAATTTATAATAAATAATAAATAATTTCCAAAAAATAATTTTGTGTAATAAAATGAGTTAAAAGAGATATTTAATATTTTAAAAATATAGAAGATCATTTTATGCATATAAACATAATTGCACGTTAATAGGGCTAATATTGTAATTATATGCAAATTGGCTTTAAAAATATAAATGCAATTATAAAATATGCACAAAAAATATTTAGGCAATATTTTAGTATAAATATATAATTTAGATGGCTAAATTACCACAACAATAATTCGAAGGATAATTATTGGAAATGTTATAAGTAAAAGGGGAAGAAATAAATCAATTTAAAGCCTTTAAAAATTATAAAAAAATTATAAAAACCTTGTGCATGCTATATATATTGAAAGTATTTTATGTATAAGAAAAAATTGGGTCAATAATGTCAAAAATCACGTACACTTGGTTTAATACCAGCTGGGAATCACGTTTTATCTCGATGACCTAAGAGCCAAGTCCTCGAACCAGTTCAAGTCATGCAACCAAAGCTTCATACTCTGCTTCATTATTAGTTAATGGAACTATCTTGATGACCTGCCTCAGGGTTTCTCCCAAGGGAGTGACTAGGACTACCCTGAGACCGGGCCCTTTTACATTGGAAGCTCCATGCGTAAACAATGTTCAAACTCCTGATGTCGTTATGACACCAGCACTGCTTCCTTATCATCCAAGGGCATCAATCGGGGACTGAAATCAGACACAACATCGGCCAAAACTTATGACTTGATCACAGTCTTGGGTTTATACTAGATTTCGAACTTACTAATTTCGACTGTCCATTTAGCCAACCGGCCTAACAACTCATGCTTGTGAAGGACATTCCTTAATGGAAAGATTGTCACAATGGCTATAGGGTGGCACTGAAAATAAGTCCTAGGCTTTCGAGTGGCGACTACAAGAGCTAACATAATTAGTAGGAAATTGTGTACCTTCTTCCTCTCGGACTAAAACGACACTTGCCGCTACTTCCGAGACCGTTAGATATATTAGCAACTGCCCGCCTTCCTCCAATTTTTACAATAATAGGGGGCTTGATAGGTATATTTTAAGTCTTTCTAGTCCTTTTGGCATTCCGAGGTCCTTTTGAAATTATTTTTCTTTTTGAGAAGTGAGAAGACCTGATGACACTTTTAGAGGATCACAAGATGACTCTACTTAGGGCCGCCAATCTTCCGGTCAGGCTCTGTACCCCTTTTACATTTGTCACTTGGTCTGCAATATCCTCAATAGCTTTAATTTTGTCATAATTCACCTTGATTCCTCTTTGTGAGACTAGGAATCTCAAGAATATTTCAGAACCAACCCTGAACATACATTTTTCGGGGTTAAGTTTCATGTTATGCTTCTTCAAGATATCGAAAGTTTCTTGGAGATGTTTTAAATGATCTGCTGCATTCAAATACCTGAATAATATGTCATCAATGTATACCTCCATTGTTTTGCCTATACGATTTTCAAATATTTTTTTAACGAGCCTCTGATAGGTAGCTCCGTGAGGAGCTCAAAACACACACTTAAATTATGCTCGCTAATCAAATATAGTATAGTATAATATCGTATCCACAGGGATTATATTTAAACAGTATTCTCGTAGTTATATCTTGGCCGCTATCAAGAGAATCAAAAATTGAGGTTTATATGATTTTAACTAAAATTAATTAAGAATCTGAAGCAATTGACTAATGAGAATCGAAACAAAGATAAGCAAGGAAGTTATCAGCAGGAGAAAATAGGGGTTGATAGGATAAATGCAAAATAATTATTTGCGATCTAACTCTATGTAATTCACTTCTAATGTTTAAGTGAGTCTCTTAAATTCGCTCAATTATTAGTTCAAACGTTCAGCAAAAAATCCTCTCTCGATTAAGTCTTAACCTCACGAGATTAACCAATTTAAGCACGTGAAGATATGCAAGAATGCATAGTGGATTGGTCTTTAGGAAAACCTCTTTCTATTATTCTCCTAACTAGGTTTAATCCATAATTCAACTTGCCTCTTTCGATTACTAAGAAGAATTAAAGAACTCAATCAATAATATATGCAAAGATATCACAAGTTATGCCTCTTTTGGTTACATGAACAAGTGAATATAGATGCAACAATTAAATCATCCAAAAACGCTTCAATAAATAAAACTAGAGTTGTAATCCACAAACAATCTTCACTACACCAAATCCATCAAACCCTAAAGAGAACTACTCCAGAGATATGAAGAAATTCATCACAAATAAAATTATAGGAAAACATAAATTCAATCCAAACTCGTGTCTTAAGCGCGGAAGGAATGATGAAATCCTTGTGCTTGTGTTCTTCAAACTCCTCCTTAGACTTCTTAGGTCGAATACGTGCCAAAAATCCGGGAAATAATATTTTCCATGTATTTATACCAAGTAGGGTCGGCCCAAACGAAACCACCTTCTCCTAGCCGAAATAGGACATTGCCTTTGTAAAAATTACACAGGTGTGCTGCATGGCAAGAAGCGCCATGCGGGGCATTAGTGGGGAAATCTAGAGAGCTAAGTTCTAACTGACGGCAGGAATTTGTACAAGCGCGGCACCCCACACGCCGCCCCATATGCCGTGGCAGTAGCGTTTTCTCATAGTACGACTCAAACTTTGATTTTTGACGTCCATACTTGGTTCTCGAGCCACGAACACGATCCCAACTTAATCCTTTGGGATTTTAATCAGAATTCAAAGCTCTAAGTTGTTCGTATTCATAACATCTACATAGCTCGGAGTCACTCCGACAAGACATAAAACACACAATAAGTGCAAAACACTATGAATTAAAGCTCAAACACAAGTAAAGTGCAGTGAATTAGAGTGCAATAAGCGATTAAAACACGAAATTATAGCCTACCATCATTCCGACATTCTTATGCCCAAATAGAATCACACTATAGAAATATGTGCCAAAGTGTGTTATGAAAGAAGTCTTTTCCTAATCCACTGGGTTCAGTTTGATTTGATTGTACTCGGAGTAAGCATCAAGGAAACTCATCAACTTCTGTTTGGCCGTAGCATCAATCATTTGATCAATGTTTGGCAACGGAAATGAGTATTTAGGGCACACCTTATTTAAATCATTATAGTCTACATACATTCTAAACTTGTTGTTATTTTTGATATTACAACAATGTTGGCTAGCCATTCTGGGTATTTTACCTCTTGGATGGAGCTAATATTGAGTAGTCGGGTTACCTCTTCTTTGACAAACATGTTCAAACCTTAGCAATTGGATGTTTCTTCTACGTCACCGGCGGGAATTTTGGGTCCAGTCTTAGCTTGTGAACGACCACTTCTAATGGGTTACCTGTCATATCCGAGTACGGCCATGCAATGTAATTTGCATTAGCTTTAAGAAAATTTATAAATTCTAACCTGAGTACGGGATTGAGTATTGCTCCCAAGTGAAACTTTCTTCCCAAAAATATTTCAAACAAAGCCATTTGCTTGAGTTCCTCTGTGGTTAACTTGGTCGCATCTGCCTCTTTCGTACCTAAAAATATCTTGGAACTTGACAAAATTTCGATGACTCCTCACTTTTATCATCTTTGTTTGAAATGGAGAAGACATCGATTCCCGTGATTGATATTTGGTAGGCTCCTTTCCCTTGTTATTGGAGATAGTTACCGTTTTCATCTCCCTTGCAGTCAGTTGATCTCCTCTTATCTGCTTGATTCCTTCCGGGGTCAGGAACTTCAACAAGTGATGATATGTTAAAGGCACAACCTTCATCTCATGTATCCAAGGCCTCCTAAGGATTACATTGTAGCCCATGTCGCCATCTACTACTTCGAATGAGTTGGTATTGGTTACCCCTTCGGCGTACGTGGTCAGTAGGATCTCCCCTCGGAATGTCACACTTGTCAAGTTGAATCTAGTTAAAACTTTTGTTTCTGAAATGATGCTTCCAGTTAGCTTTGCTTGCTCCAACGCGCTGTATTGGATGATGTTGTTGCCTGAGCTTTCTGGGTCCACCAAAACACGCTTAATTTTGAAATATAAAACATTAAGAGAGATTACCAGAGCATCATTATATGGCAGAAGAAGTCTGTTTGCGTCTTCCTTCGTGAAGGTGATATCATCTTCCGCGACTTCCTAGAGTCTCTTGTTGTGAGTCACCAACATCTTTAATTTCTTAGCCGCCGAGAAGGTTACACTGTTGATTTTATTCCCTCTGAAAATCATGTTGATAGTCAAATGAAGGGAGTCTTCTGCCATCTTCGAAGGCTCTGCATTGTCTCGGCTTCGGCCGTAGTTGTTTTTAGCTCGATCATTAAAAAGTTCCTTGAGATGGTCATTCTTCAATAATGTCTCCACCTCTTCTCATATATACCAGCAATCCCCAGTTCTATGACCGTGAGTCCCATAATATTCACACCACTAGTTTGGTCCCTTTGGCTAGGATCAGATCTGATTAGTTTTGGGAATCGTTCTTGTTTGATATTCCTTATTATCGATACCAACTCCACTAAGCTTATGTTGAAGTTGGAATTCGATAACCTGGGATATATGGAGTCCCAGGCCCCCGATACCTCTTTTTCTTGTCGGCCATAGTCGGTTCTTCTATTGGGAGCAAACCACTCCTAGGATCAGAAATATTTGGTGTTGCGTCCCTTAGCTCTTCCATATAGCAGGAAACGAACCTTAAAAGACCGCCGATCTGCATTGAAGTTGATTTTAACCTTGTATTGGTTCTTATCTTGGTCCCATCCCTTGGTTGATGCCGAAAACCCGAGCTGATCTTCTTCTATCCTTACCTGTTGATTCATAACGGTTATGGACATCTGCCCATGTGGTTGCTTGTAATTCGAGCAGGCTTCCCTTCAACTTTTGGAGCTCCGTGGGTTCAACCATTTTTGAACATCTCCGCTGCCCACTCATCTGGTACAACCGATAACAACATCATATCTTTTTGGAACCGGATAATGAATTCTCGCAGTAATTTGGACTCACCTTGCGCAATTCTAAATATGTCCCCTTTATGGATTGGACCTTCCTTGCCCCGGCTTGGGCCTTAATAAATGAATCTGCAAGCATCTCTAAAGAGTAAATTGAATGCTCGATTAAGACTGAATACCATATCAGGGCCCCTTTTGTAAGAGTTTCGCCAAACTTCTTCCGCAAGACCAACTCGATCTCATATTGAGCCAAATCGTTCCCTTTTACAACCGTGGTATAGGTTGTGATGTGCTCCCGTGGATCCGAGGTACCGTCATATTTTGGTATGTCCGGCATTTTGAACCTCTATGGAGTTAACTCTGGCCATGCACTCGGCTTAAATGGAAACTGCATGTATTGTTTTGAATCTGGGCCTTTCAAAACTGGCGGTGGAATCTAACCATTCAGTGTCTTTTTCTCTCATAAACCTTATGAGCTCAATTGAAGGGGTCATTCCCAAATCCGCTACCGGTTCCCCTAGCGTCATCAAAACTGACTTCACCATTTAGGGTATTGTCGTCGACCCTTTGAGTTGTTTGATTTGATGGAGCGCTGAAAGGAACCCGGCCTATTCCGTTCATATTATTAGAAGCACCTGGCAACGCTTATTTTAACTCCGTCATTACCTGGTCCTACCTTTGAGGTGACTCATGATTTCTTTCTACCATTCTCTTAAGATTTTCACTACACGATTGGGGTTGCTTCGTCCCCTTTGTTACGAGTGTCACTGATTGAGTCATCACGTTGAGGAAAATCTTCGTGACCCTCAACGATGTGTATGATGTTGACATTATTAGCTGCCATTTCTGATTTCTTGCTAAGGAAAAATCGAATATGTTAGTAATAAACGTCAGGATCAAAGTAATTACGCAACTGTCTAAGCCTACAGTGGGCGCTAAACTGTTTACCCGTAAAATAATATGGTTAAATATGATACGTGATTTATAGACATGTGAATTGATTTGATCCAAAAATGATAGAGAAATAAGATAGACAATGAGATATAGTAACCGAAATTGAAGAAGATGACAAGCTTGGATCCGAGCGCAATGTCACCGTGGCAAAAGTGAAAGCAATGATAAGAACAAGTAAAGTTATATGATTGAGAGGAAAAGTAAAATATAATATAAGTTTGACAAGAATTTCATGTCTTATAATGGCTGCTGAGCTTTCTATTTATAGATATACCTAGGGAAACAAGATCCTAGGATCAAGCTCTACTTAAATGATAATAAAAGAATCATTGGTGAATATGTAACGGCATGCCATGAATACAAATATTCTTTGTAAAAGTTGCCCATTTAATGTTAGAAAATATTCTCTCATTAAATGCTATCAGATGACAAATACCCGATCTGGTCCTGTTGATCACGCTCCCTTCGGGATTTACCCGATACCAATTACACTTGTCATATCCAGTACTGGTTGTTGCTTGACTCACCTTTTACCTGTCTTCGATTCTACATGTCATGCTATCATTCGATTATTTATTATAAACCAATTATATCCCATGTTGGGGGCGGATCTACATGCAGATTTTAAGTGCTCAAGCACCCATTATCTTTGACAAGATTTAATAAATTTGTATAGGTAATTATAAAAATATTTAGATAAATATTGATTGAAGACCCATAACTAAACTCTTTTTTCCACTTCTTTCAAATTTTTTATCAGTGAGCACCCACGACTTTAAAATTATGGATCCACCACTGATCCATGCATTTTATACCCTTTTTCTTGTTAAGTATTTATCTGCACCTATTTATATTAGCTATTTGATCTTAACAGTCAAATATTGATTTGAAATGTAAAGCGACAGATATTGATGATAGGCAAAATTCTTTGGTCGCATTTATTGTTATTTTTCAAAGTATCAACAGAGTCATAATTTTTTTAGGCTCGCATAACATTTAACTTATCATTCGGCAGCATCAATGTAAATGTTAAGTGTACGATCGTTTTATATTTTTAAGTGTAAAGATTTATTGATCCCAATTCCAAGGATTCGGTTGAAACTTCCTAACATGCGTTAGATTCATGTATTTCATCATACTTTGCTAGATTTAAACACTAAAGGCACGTTTGGTAAACGTATTGAATTAAAAATCATGGTACAAGTGATATATGATTGTTTAGCCTAAGTTTGGTCGCAATTCTCAATTTCGCTAATTCCTATATTATTTTATACCAAGACCAATATATTATAAGCAATATCATGGTTAATTATATGTGGATAAAGCATTCAAAATGGCAAAGCTATCCGAGGTTCTTCTCATACGCTTTTCGAAGCCCTTGCACAATTTTCAACCAAACATAAGTGTAAGTTATGCGTTGTATATTCGATTTTTATATATTGAAACGCTCGATAAAATAATCTCTGTGTTAAAATTCTTACTTTACTAGTTTTTTACGTTATTAATCTTTGTATTAAAAGTATAGCATAATTTATTTCTATACCAAATGAACTCTAAATAGTTGTACATCAAATTTTACCTATAGCGGAAAATTCCATATTTAATATGGGATGGATCACACGTCATAATTAGGGCTATCAAATGGGTGGGGTGGGAGAAGTTTTATTTTGTGTCTCATACAATTGACACTAGTTTTATGAGGCTCTTTTTTGTCTCACAAAATTGTGGATCCCAATCTTACATTTCTAGGTCCACAGAATTCTGAGTCTACAAAACTGTAAGATAAAAAGTTGCCTCATACAACTAGTGTAAGTTGTATGAGACACAAAATAAAATTTTCCGGTGGGATAGCATGATTTTGGATGGGTCAAAATGGATTGAGTCGATAAATGGGTGGGTCATGAGTTACTTGACTGAGATGGATTGGGTCAAGATGGGCTAAAATTTGGGTCACATACCAACTCACTCAATTGTTACCAAACTTTAATTAAGGTGTTATTTTCTTATGAATTATTTAATTATCAAATAAGACATCTTTTCTTTCTTTAGGGTTATATACAACATATCAAACAAAAAGAATTATTTTAAGAATATTTTAACAAAGTTGCTCATGGATCAAACTGAATTAAAAATTAACCCACTTTTAGATTGGCTGCATTTAATAATGGGTGGACCAATGAATAGCCCAACATTGAATGGATTGGACAGGTTGAACGGATTTGGCCACAAATTGCCACCCCTAGACGTAAAAATTGCACGTGGCGCCCTATTTGATCGCCCCCATTTAACTTATACCTATTTTTTTAAAAGTTTTAACTTGTACCCATTTTTTAAACAACTTCCACCCCCTTTCTTCTCCTCCTCCTCCTCAAAGTTATATTTGCCCTTAATCCAATAGGCCACTCCTTTTTGAAGTCGCTAATTGTGAAAATATTCCAGTAATTGAGATGGGCTGTGGAGATATTCTTGACGAAGTTTATTCTTCAGCTATCTCTTTTAAATAAATATTTCTTACTATTACTCAGAATTTCTTTTAATTGTAAGTACTAAAACTCAAACGCGACAAGTAATTTGGCAAGAATACTAGCTGTTTGATTTTATAAGGATTGAGATTACTATACGATGTGAATTCACACTTTAAAAATCATCGTGGATTACTTGTCACGACCCGGATTTTCCACCATTGGGAGTCGTGATGGCGCCTACTAACGGAGCTAGGCCAGCCAAACAGTAAATATTCTTTGATAATTTCTCAACAATATAAACATACGAAACAATTAAATAAAAGGGGAAGACTTTAAGCTTATAAAACTGAAATCAAAATGCGAAAGTTTAAGACGAATCTCTACCCAAAATCTGATGTCACTAGCTCACGGACTACTAAAGAGTATTACAATCAAGTCTGAATAGAAAAATATATAGTGTCTGTCTCGGTACAATGAAAACAAATTAAAACATGGAAAAGGACTTCGACCTGCGAATGCCAGCTAGGCTACCTCGAATGTCCCTGGATTGGAAGCTCGCTCCCAAAATGCTACTGCTACTCAAATGTTGCTCCAACACCTGGATCTGTGCAAAAAGATGCACAGAGTGTAGCATCAGCACAACCGACCCCATGTGCTGGTAAGTGCCTGACCTAACCTCGGCAAAGTAGTGACGAGGCTAGACCGGACTACCAAACAAAAACTGTGCAGTGCAAATATATATATATATATATATATATATATATATATGCAATAGAAGAGAAAACAAAAACTTAATAAGTCAAGAGGGAGGGGAGCATGCTGTAGGGGCTATAGCAGTTTAGAATACAAGATAGATAAATAAGGAATGAAACGGTACAACTACAAAGTCAACAGGAGTAATAAAGCAAACATGGCACGGAATGTCCCTTCGTGCATTAATAATCAAACATGGCACGGAATGTCCCTTCGTGCATTAATAATCAAACATGGCACGGAATGTTCCTTCGTGCATTAATAATCAAGACCTGGCACGGAATGTTCCTTCGTGCATTAATAATCATAACATGGCACGGAATGTTCCTTCGTGCATTAACAATCAAAACATGGCACGGAATGTTTCTTCGTGCATTAATAATCAAAACATGGCACGGGATGTCCCTTCGTGCATTAATAATCAAATATGGCACGGAATGTCTCTTCGTGCATTAATAATCAAAACATGTCACGGAATGTTGCTTCATGCATTAATAATCAAAACATGGCACGGAATGTCCATTCGTGCAATAATAATCAAAACAATCGTGCACGGCATCACCAATCATGCTTTATCACTCAACCTCACCCAAACAGCAATCACAAACAATGGGGCGAGGTGGATAGACAAGAGTAATAGATATCCCGGCAAGGAAAAATACAAGTAAACAGTCAAATCCCGGCAAGGGAACAATAACCGTAACTTTCACATCCCGGCGAGGGAGATAATCAAAGTACGTAAACAGCGCAGCAAGGGAATAATCACTTCTCTTTCTCTTTCTTTCATTTCTTACTCAATAGTTACTTATCATTCGATCCAACGCTCCAAAGAGTTTACAAGTCATAAATTTCTTCCATATACTCTTCACATTATATAGAGTTCACCAATTTAACAAGGAAGAGTCACAACAAAACCAGAATAAGCACAATAAGGACTCACGGTCATGCTACACACCGGTGTATAGATACTCGTCACCATGCCTATACACCGTACTCAACATTTAGCAATTAGCATTTAACATTCTAATCATATTCCCTCAAGTCAAAGTTAGATCAAACACTTACCTCGGTCCAAAGAATAACAGTCAACTCTCCAATACCGCCTTTCCTCTACAATCCGAAACAACGATATCTAGGCATAATCAATTCAATAATATCAATAAAGACTCAAAAACAAAATCCCATAGCCTAGAAATGAGGTCCATAGAATTCTTCCAAAAATACCAAAATCCGACCCCGGGCCCATATGGTCCAAACTCGAGGCTCGGACCAAAACCCGTTCACCCATAACCCCACGAGTTCAAATATATAATTTATTTTAAGATTCGACCCCAAATTGAGGTTGAATCACCCAAAATTCCCAAAACCCTAACTCTACCCCCAAAAACCCCTAGTTTCTACTTTGATTTCATGGTTTTAAGTGTAGGAATTCACCAATAAATGAAGGAAAGTGAAGGAATTAGGTGGGGAATTACTTACCCAAGAGGTCTTGAAAGAGGGGAGCTTCAATGGAGCCTTAAGGCTTAATGGATAAGGGAGCTCGTGAGAAGAAGTGAAGAAATCCCGTAATGAAATATTCTGTTTTTAAAAAAATCACTGGAGCACTTTGCTATATGCGTTCGCGATACAATGTCGCGTTCGCAAGGGGGGGGGGGG